>PVHY01007190.1:6228-69172 GCA_004024945.1 Uropsilus gracilis
TTATCTACTAAAAAAGAGGGTAAGGAAGGAAATGTATCTATTCTTTCAGTCTGGGTGTAAAACAGTGACAAAGAGGACTCTACAGAGAATTTTTAACTCTAGATTCATTTTTAGTCAGGCTGAGGACTACCAAGACATATGCTGTTGTTTCTGCTTTGAAGACCACTGTGAAACATGTTACTTTGCAGAAGCAAGTACAAGCCCTCTGTGGAGAACTGTACTTTAAAACATGGACTGAAAATTATCCCCAGATACATCTCCAAGGAACATGGACACACACACACACACACACACACACACACACACACACACGGTCACAGTGCCTGTCAGACCCAGAAGACTGACCATTGGGATGATTATACACAGAACACAAGGCAGACATAATATTATTAAAAGAAATAACAGAAAATAGGTGGTGGTTTTGAAATATATCCCCAAAGGCTTTCAGTATCTTTCCATAAAAAGCTACAGTCCAATCTCTCTCCCATTGAATGATTCATTTCAGGGATTCTTTTCCAGTGAGTAGAATGGGATATGTGGTGCTATGTGAGTTCTGAATGTAGATGATTAAAAGGATATAACCTCTTCCTAGTTCATATTTGTCCTCTCAGTTCATGAGTGGATACAGAAAATGTACATATACATATTTATGCACACATGAATATAACCACATGTAGATACACACATATATGACTATAGTGCTCTACACACAATGAAATATTTAGGTATGAGAAAGAAATTCTGATGTAGATGGATCTTGAGAACATGTTAAGAGAAACAAGTCAGAGAAAGAGAACACTTTATGATCTTGTTTATAAGTGGAATCTGAAAAATCTGAACTCACAGCAACAGAGTAGACTTGTAGATACTAGGAGCTGGAAAGTGGGACATATTAGCAAAAAAAAGTCCAAACTTCCAGCTATAATGTGGGTAAGTTCTGGGTCTCATGTACAGGCTGGAGATTATAGTCTGTGATACCACATTGTATATTTGGAGGGTAATAGATCTTAAACAGTCTTACCACACAGAAAGAAAGGTGGTAATTATGTGATGGAGAGGCTAGCTAATGCAGTGGTGATATTCATTTTGCAGTACCTACGTGTATCAAGTCAATGCACTGTATATCTAAACTTACAGAGTGACGTGTGAATTGTATCTTCACATTGCAATAAAATTTGCAAAGAAGCCACCATGATACCCCAACACCATAACACAGCAGAATATCATTTTGTATGTAAAGAAAGGTCAATTATCTACCCAGGCTGACAAAAGATTGTATTTGTCTGCATTTTTCAATGAGACTTGCCTCACTGAGTCCTTACTGAATTTCTGTCTAATAAGCACATAACTGGTGATTTCTTTTAAGTCACTAAGCTTTATTTTGTTTTGTTATGCATGAACAGATAAGTATACAAACTATGAAAAGTAGGACAAAAGAGAAAAAAAACTGCCCAAAATGATCAGCGATATCTGAGGAGAAAAAGCAAGTAAAACTATAGGAATGAAAAATGACTGACAGCTGACTTATCAACAAAAATAATGTTAAGTCTTGAAAGAGTCAAATAATACTTTCAGTGACTCTAGAAAAAATAACTGTCAATTTAAAACTGCAGATCCAGTGAAAATATCCTTTAGGATGGCAAGATAAAGATATTTTTTCAGAGAATCAGAAACAGCATTGGTAAAAGATACACACTAAAGGAAATTTTAAAAGATATAGTTCAGAAAGAAGGAAAATGAACCTTAAAGGGAAATCTAATATGCAGAAAGAATAGTGAGAAACTGAAGCAGCAAATGAATAGGTAAAAAATTTAAAATATACCAACTGAACATAAACAATGCTATGTAATTAATAAAATGAGAACAAGACAAAATAAACAAGCGTGATTTTAATAGTAGATATATAACTCAGCAGTGATTATAATATATTATTAAATTTAGTTCTATGTTATTCAAAAAGAAAAATGTTTGAAAATTACAAAAAGGAAAGACAGATATGAAAAATGTCTATTAGTAAGATTCAAAAAAGACATCAGGGTAAAATTCATGATTAGAGGTAGTTTTTACATTATAAAATTGAAGTTTTTGATAAAGTATTGGAATCAGTAAGAGCAGAGTAGGTTTTTGATAGCAAAAGTTAATTGTTTTTCATACACTAATAACAGGTCAAAATATACTAAAATATCATTTGCATTGGCAACAAAATATATTAGGTATACTAGCGATGTGTCTAACAAAACATGTGCAAGATTTTTATGGGGAAGGCTATAAAATGTTATTGGAAGATATCAAAGAAGACTAAACCAAAAGAATAACAAATCATGTTTATAGATAGGAAGATTCATTAACAGAATGTTAGCAATTCTCATAAAATTGATTTATGGATACAGAGTCAATAAAAGTCCAACCAAATCCCCATGCTGTGTGTGTGTCTGTGTGTGTGCATGCATAAAATTTGACAAACTTTTCTATGACACATTTAAGAATAGCTATACTTTGATAACTCACTCAGCTATATTATACGTTATAGTTCAGTTTTTAGAAGTTCTTAAAAGGAGTGGAGAATAGATGAGGAAACTAAGCACTGCTAGCTCTCAAAGTTTATTGTAGAGGCATAGTAATATAAGGCAGTATGGGACTGAAAAGGGAATACTCAACAGACCAATTACACGTAGTTAGGCATATACACAACCTTGATATAGGACATAAAGTGAGAGAAAGTTAACTTGAAAAAGTATCCAGGAACAACGGGTTACCATGCAAAAATAAAGAAGCCTAATTCATACTTCATATGCAAATCAATCCCATATGAATAAAGAAGTTGAAATATGAAAGTCAAAACTCAAAAATACTTAGAATAAAATTTGGGAAAGCTTTTATGACTCAGGTTTTCTTTAACTATAAAGTCACGCAAACAATAAAGGAAAAATCTGATAAATTTCACTTACTAAAATTAAGAACGTCAGTGTATTCAACGATGCCATAAAAAAGGGGACAAGCAGTCATTTAGAGATGATATTTGTGCTTATAAAATTGGTAAGGCATGAATGTCTAGGACATACAAAGGGTATCTAGAAGTCAAGGAGAAAAAGATGTGCAACTCAATAGAAAAACAAAAAGATGACAATTTCTAGAATTCAACTATATCTAAACTTAATGATAGACATGTATGATGAACTCACAGCTATCATCATATTCAATGGCAAAGAAATGGAAAACGGTCCCCTTAAGATCAGAAACCAGAGAAGGATGTCCATTCTCACCACTACCATTCAACAGAGTAATGGAAATCTCAGCCAGAGCAATTATGTGAGAAAAAAATGTGAGAGGAATCCAAATCAGAAAAGAAGTAAAACTATCACTATTTGAGATCCATAATATACATAGAAAATACAAAAGTCTATCAAAAAAATGCCAGAAATAATATAGCAAAATGACAGTCTACAAACAGATAGAAAAGATCTATTGTGTTTCTATATGCAAACAATGAATTGGGGGAAAGAGAAATTAAGAAAACAATCATTTACAATTGCACCAAAAAGAATGAAATACCTGGGAGGAAAGTTAAGAAAGGAGGTGAAGGATCTACACACTGAAAGCTGGAAAAAGAATCTGTGGTGTACAAACTTAAAACACAACAAAGATGATTCTTAGATTCCCTGAAAAATGTTGTGGCTACCAGGAGTGTGTTGGCACTGGAGCTTAGCTGGAGGGTGAATGAGCCATGTGCACGTGTTGAGGTGTGAAGCTGTATTCCCCAAATTATACAGTTATGTAAACAATTGGCAGATTGATTACATTTGAAAAAGATTGAATCAGGAATATAAATGTGCAAACTCATTTGCAATGGAGTAATGTAAATTAATGTGCCAGTGGCATATCATTCACCTACCAGAGGATGGCAAAGATTTTAAAAGGTAAAATAACAATGAGTAAACACTGGTGAAGATGGGCAGTTATGGGAACTGGTAACCACTAGGATGGGACTGTAAATGCTAACAACCACTTTGCCAAACCAATGTCAATCACTAATAAAAGCTGAGCCTACTTATCGATTGATCATCCATCCATGCATCCATCCATACACCCACCCATCTACCCACTTACCCACCCACCCATCCCTCCACCCACCCATCCATTTATCCAGCCATTCCTCTAACCACCCATCTATCCATGCACCCACCCACCCACCCACCCACCTATCCACCCACTCATCCATTTATCCACCCATCCCTCCACCCACCTTCCATTTATACAACCATCCCTCTACCCATCCATCTGTCCATGTATCCACCCACCTATTCACCCATCCACCCATCCATCCATTTATCCATCCATCTATCCACCCATCTACCCATTCATCCACTCACCCACCCTCCTATGCATCCAAATATACTATAATCTCCTCTTATATGTAATACTGGATGAAAACCCAAGAAGTTATGTGCACTAGTACTGAAATAATATTTATAGAAGCATTATTGGGAAAGTTAAATGTGGCAAGCATTCAAGAGACCTGTGATAAAAGAATGGATATACTGTGATTTACATTTTCACTTACTTACACAGCAGTGAAAATGAATGCATTTAATTTATAGGCTGTAGCACTGACATTCCACTAGTAGAAATGAGCAAATAAGAAGTCACTTGTAGAATGCTTCCATTTGCATCAAGTTAAGTAGGCAGAATAAATAACATATTGTTTGAGAACATGGGTGTTAAGCTACAAAGATGAGCACAAAAGTGATACATCCAAAATCGAGAATAAAGCTTAACTCCGGGACAAAGAACATGTAAGGTTTCGAAGAGTGAGGAAGGTTGATTTTTTTTGTTATTTTTTTTTATTGATTGCACACACACATATTTTACATTGTTGTATACCCCAGGATTCTCCCACCACCTTGTCACCTGTGAACCATTATCTTAATCTCTTGTTCCCATCCATCCCCCAATTTTACCCTTCTCCCCCTCTCTTCCTCTATGCTTCAGTCTTGTTGAAAGTTATTTTTAATTTTTACTTGTCCTTTTGTTTGTCTGTTTTTCTATATCTCACATATGGGTGAGATCATCCAGCTTTTCTCTTTTTCTATCTGGCTTATTTCCATTAGCATATTCCTTCTAGCTCCAAGCATGTTGTCATAAATGACATAAATTTGTTTTTTAATTGATGAATACTATAATATTCCATTGTGTAAATATACCACATATTTTTCAACCATTAATCACTTTTGGGGCATCTGGGTTGTTTCCATATCCTGGCTAGTGTAAATAGTGCTGCAATAAACATCTGAGTAAAGTTTCCTTTAGAATTTGTATTTTGGTACCCTTTAAGTAGATTCCCAGAGGTGGAATGGTTGGATCAAATGGTAGTTCCATGTTCAGTAGTTTGAGGGTCCTCCATACAGCTTTTCATAGTGGTTGGACTCCAGTAATATGAAAGTGTTCCTTACTCTCCACATCCAGGCCAGCACTTGTTGCTCATTTTTTTAAAATATTATTCATTTAATATTATTCATTCTTACTGGAGTAAGATGGTATCTCATAGTGTTTTGATTTGCATTTTTCTGATTATTAGTGATGCTGAACATTTTTTTTTATGCTCATTGACCATCTGTATTTCTTCATTGGGGAAATGTCTTTTTAGTTCTCCCCATTTTTTGACTGAACTTCTTGCTTTGTTTTTGTTAAGTTGTGGGAGTTCTTTGTAGATCTTTGTTGTCAGACCTCTATCGCTTATGTGGAGGTCAAAAATTTTTTCCCACTGATATCAGATGAGAAATCAGAGAAAACAGGGTGCTTGCCCAAACCTACAAAGGGGAGCAGCAGGCCATTTAAAACCAGCCACACACCAGGTTCTTCCCAGCCTGCACATGCAGTAGCAAGACCACATAAACTTTTAAGAGGGAGGCAAAAACAAATTTACATAATAAAAGACAAATCAGACAAGAGTCATCAAGGGGTACAAGGGAACCCCTTTGGTAATGCTACCACACAGTCCAGTCTGTAGTCCAAAGTGCACATGGCTTCAGCAGCCATGTGTGTCCACAAAATGGCAACTGCCCCACTTTAAGGCAGATGAAGGAGTTAAAATGGTGCCATTGCTCCTTCTTCAAAGACACAGCTACACTCCCTCTAAGCCAGAAGATGCCAAGAGGGCATTGACAATCCTTCTCTGAAAACAGTAGATTTAAATCCAACAAGGAAAACCAGGATGATGCTGTCAATTCTTCTCCAAAAGGCACAGATCCAACATTCCTTCAGCTCCAACTCCAAAGTGGCCCGGCATCAGCAAAACCTCACTCAATACAGCAAAGCAGCAAGTGCTTCAGACATCTCACATTGAAAATGGCAACACAGCAAACTCGCCTCAGTTCTCCAGAAGACTTTCAAGCTTCACATTTTCAAAATTAAACCAAGTTTTCAAGTACCACATTTCCAAGACAGCACACACAGCTCACAAGTATATCTAACATGCTTTCTCGGACTCCTCACTGACCTGGGCTTGGGATGGAAGCCCACAGCTTGGCTTACTTCCCTGCCCTGCTGCCCCACATGGCAGCAGCAGCGCTGAGGCCTCCAGTCTCCCTGCTGCTCCTTTCTGCTCCAGCCTTCTCTGTTCTCCTCTGTTCTCTCTGTCCCTTTCTTCTCTACCCTTCTCTCCTGTTCTGTCCTCTCTCCTCCCCCTTTCCTCTTCTGTTCTGTTCTCTACTCTTCTCTGTTCTGTTCTGTCTCTTTCCCTGTCTTGATCTCTGTCCCCTCCCTGATCCTTTAATACTCTTTTCTCACGAGAAGGCTTAACTTCCCTTCTCCATGTCTCCACCCACCAATGCTACCAATAGCTATTTTAATGGATCAACACCAGTACTGGGGGTCACAGCCCCTTAACACCATTAGGTTGGGTTTCTTTTTGTTTTGGTTATAGGAAGGTTGATTTCTTAAGCTAGATGGTAGATGCATGGATGTTGAATTTGTTATTTTTGAAATCCACATCAATATTACATGTATTCCTTTCCAAGTAGAGCACAGGTCTTTATAAAGGCAAAACCAAAAGTGGCAATGACTCCAATGACACAAGTAAACAAAACTGGTGGTAGATTTAAGGGGGGGGTAGGGAAGAGGGGGAATAAGTCTTCCAAGGGTTTCTGGCAAACACCTCTGGCTGCATACCAGGGCATAAGCGAGGTATTCTAGTAAATATTTATATCCCCTCTCCCCATTTCCATTGATGACAGTGAAGGCAGGGACTTGGGTTACCCATGTCCACTGTCTGAGGCACTTAGGACTGTCAAGCACAAAGTCATGGGTATTTTGGAAGGCTGGCTACTGGTGACTCCTATTGTTCAGCACAAAGAGAGGTGGGGGATCAGCTCTTGATCCCTTCCTTTTTTTCACCAACCACATCCTCACATCCAACATACAGCTGAGTGTGTGGAGGACCCTCAAACTACTGAACATGGAACTATCATCCAGTCCAGCAATTTCACTTCTGTAAATCTACCCAAAGGACACCAAAATACTAATCAAAAGGAAACCTGCATTCTTGTGCTTCCTGCAGCACTATTTACACTAGCCAGGATATGGAAACAACCCAAATGCCCTAAAAGAAACAAATGGATCAGAAAGTTGTGGTATATGTACACAATGAAATATTATTCAGCAATCAAAAAAGACAAACTCATGCCATTCGCAGCAACATGGGTGGAGCTAGAACGAATCATGCTTATGTGGAAATAAGCCAGAAAGAAAAACAGAAATACTGGATGATCTAATTTATATGTGGGATATAGGAAAAACAAACACAAGGACAAGAAAAAATGAAAACTAACTAACTGATGGCAGAACTGAAGCATACAGCAAAGGAGGGGGAGGAAGGAATGGTGAAATCAGGAGAGGGGTAAGCATAAGGGATCAGGATGCTAGTTCACAGGAGATGTGGTGGTGGGAGAACCTAGTATACAAAGATATAAATATATGTGTGCATGTCATCAATAAAAAAAGTCAAAAGGATAAAAACGAAAACAAAATAAAGCTGAGATACATACACTGCTATTTGCAAATATCACAAATATTGCTCAGTGACCTCACCTCACCTAGTCCTGTTGGTCCCCCTGGTTCTACACTTGCTCCTTGCTCCAATCTCCATGTGGCAAAAACATACATATAGTCTTGCAATGCAAATCATACCCCACCAGTAGCCTCCTCTGCAACTGATTCTTAAAGATAAAAAGACAACTCATTACCTATAATCTACAGTTCCCTCCACGAAGGGCCCCCTGCCCTGTCCACACTCTTCTGAGACTGCCTGATGTTAAATTCTCAGGGAGGCCATGAGCTGCTGCTTTATATCTAGAGCCCAGCAATGTTTGAAATACAGTGAGTGCTCAATAAATATTGTTGGAAGGGGAAAGAAAGAAGCCTAGATTAAAATTGATGGCACTTCTTAGATGAGCCCTGAACCTTCACTGTGATCTCAAGTGCTTCTTTTTCCTGAAATCCTCTCTTCCATCAAACATCCACCTTCCAAGAAAAGGACCTGGAGAAAAGAGAAGTAGAATCCCAGCCCCTATCTCCTGCTCCTCTGAGTCTTTTCTGTCTTGGACCCTCTGTCACACACACATACCTCCACAAGGAACACTTTAAAATAGTCCCACTTTCTGCATCACTTATGAAGGAATGTCACAGCCTGTGATATTCTCCAACGGACATGTGCCAACTCCAAGGAAAAAGGCTGGAGACACCCTCCCTCCCTTGGTCTCCTTCCTTTGTTCATTCAACCCTGTGTCTGTGCAAATGGTGGCAGATCAGGGTACTCCGAACTGAGATGATCCTCACCACAAAAGAAGTCAAAGGAAATGGCATTCGCTGATGAGGGAATCCTATAATTATTAGAAAAAGTCTTCTAATCTCATGAACATTTTTCCTAATTAACTAATCCCTGTTGCTCTTAATTGAGGTCTATTCCATCTTTTAAATTAGTGCATTCATAAAGAGGCAACATCTAAAGAGAAGGCCTTCAGAGTTTTGCTCAAAGAATTCAAGCTTAAAAACAAGTAGGTGAAGGATTAACAGGAGGTTCAAGTTTCATTAAGTAGATGCGTTGATGTTACCGGAAAGCAAAGTGCAGAGGCCAGTCTGCCATCCTTAGAAGCATAGTGTTGCTGTAATGATTTTCGTACAGCATCACTTTCAACCCTGTGATATTTCATTCATTGATTTTATTGTCAAATGAAAAGGCACTGGTTCCAAGTGGCATTTAGTGAGATAGACGGAGAGTGACCCAGACTTCATTACTGGGCATTTGCTCTTGGAATAATTTTCATGAGATGTAGGTGCAAACCAGCAGAGGCACAGGGAGCTGTGATGCCAACATCTAGAACTGCTTTGGTTATGTTCCAAGTCACTCAGAGTCTCCATCTTCAATTCCATGTGCCTGAGGGAATCAACACAGTCAGCCTAGCTAGGATACCAGGGCTCCAACTGTTCTCTTGCACCTTGGAGGCCGTGAGGGGTGACAGCAAGTGCAGCCAACCTCACCAATGTTGGCAGAAGATGAGGAGTCAGAAGGTGCTCAGAACTTGACAGCAACATCTGGGAAGCCTCCCCTCGAATGGAAGTAAACAGCCCGTTTCCTATAATATGACAGTGAGTACACCCCTTACCAGGAGTTGGGGATCTGTTTTGATCATGCCACTCTTCCATCAGAAGGTTCAAATCTTTGCTAAGAATTCACTGAAGTCCGCAACACAAGTTTCTCCTATCAAACCTCATCTGCGTTCCAGTCCCATAGGACCAGCTCTCTATCAGACATTTTAACGAGCTGTCACTCAAACTCAGTATGTCAAACTCCTCATTTTTATTACGGTCACCACTTTTAGGTATTCTAACTGGAGTCCTGAATTCAATGAATTCGGAGCAATGAAAAAAAGGATGGATCATGTTAATAGCAATTAATGATTTGCTGGGAACAAGCACTCTGCATGTATTATCTATTTTACGTTTTCCAATAGTTCTCTGGGGCATGAATCTTAATGAATCTTAATTTCCATTTTTCACAGATGAAAAAAGTGAAGTTTGGAGTTGAACTACTCTAAGACATACAACAAAGCCAATATTCAAACCAGGTTGATCTGACTTCAAAGCTGGGTTGGGTTCTTTCCAATATGCAAAGTTGCCTCCTAAAAAGTCTCATGGAATGTCACCCCTTCTCTCAAGAGACCTTGGTGAGTCCAGACCTTATTCAGGACCTGTTTCCATTCATATCTTTTCTCCAACTTAGACTACAACTAGTCATTCTCCCTCTGTCCTACCTTCACTGCTGTTCATGTTGCTGAGTTTCATTTGTTAGCACATGGTATTGTTAGTGGCTCACATGAAGTCAGATCCTCTCTTTTTGACAACTTCAAATCTGAAAACCTGGGTCTGGCTCCATCTTGCCTCTTAAGTGATAAGGGTTTGATAACAAAGATCCACAAGGAACTCACAACTCAGCAAAAACAAAACAAGACGCCCAGTCAAGAAATGGGGAGAAGTGAAAAGACACTTCTCCAAAGAGGAAATACAAATGACCAACAGGCACATGAAAAAAATGCTCAATAACACTAATAATCAGAAAAATGCAAATCAAAGTCACAATGAGATAACATCTTAAACCAGTAAGAATGTTCCATGTCAAAAAAAAAAAAAATGGGCAGCAACAAGTGCTGGTGTGGATGTGGAGAGAAAGGAACACTTTTACACTGCTGGTAGAAATGCAAACTGGTCCAGCCACTATGGAAAGCTGTGTGAAGGACCCTCAAACTAATGAAAATGGAACTACCATTTGACTCAGCAATTGCTATTCTGGGAATTTACCCAAAGAAGATCAAAACAGTTATGCAAAGAGACACCTGCACTTGGATGTTTATTGCAGCATTATTTATAATAGCCAGGATATGGAAACAACCCAAATACCCCAAAATAGGTGGATAGATCACAAAGTTGTAGTATACGTATATATACAATGGAATATTGTTCATCAACCAAAAAAGACAAACTTATGTCATTTATAGCAACATGCTTGGTGCTGGAAGGAGTCATGCTAGTGGAAATTAGACAGAGAGAAAAAGACAGAAACCAGATGGTGTCACTTATATAAGGAAAACAAACAAAATGCCAAAAGGAAAAGTTAAAACAAGCTAACAACCAAATTAAAACACACAGCTGGGGATGGGGGACCGGTGGGAGTGGTCAGGGAGGGGAGGAACATGGAGGAAAGCAATAATGGTTTGTGCATGAGAAGGTGGTGGAAGAACCCCGGAGAATACAAAGATTATATATATATATATATATATATATACATACATATAATTTAGTTAAAAAAAAAGATCAAGATCAAGTTCATTAGTGACATGGTGGGAGAACCTTGGGGAATGCAATGCAATGATATAATATATCAATGTAATATATACAATGATGTAATATATATATATGTGTGTGTAAACAATAAAAACATATTTTTAAAAAATAGAAAAAAAGAATGCTAACATATATGGAGACCAACACGAGGCAGCTGGGAAATTCTTCCACTTCAGGAAGGCAGGTCTGAGCTCCTTCCAGCTCTCCCACTACCAGAACAGAGACAAGAGGTTGAGACACTAGGCTGACTTTATCATCAATTGAAGGTAAGAAATGGAGCATGAGCCAAGAGGCAGGGAAAGTGAGAACAAGCCCATGCTGTTGACATAGGTTTTCTTGGAGGTGAGCAGACACCTGACTCTGAGCTGACTTTTGGTTGACTTGACATGGGTATACACACTCAAAACTGCTGGAAAGCGAAGCTCTCTCTGGACTTCTGCAAGCATTCTAGGAGATGCTTTATACAGAGAAAATTTCAAAAGCTGGCTGTTGAGGTGTTGGCCGCCAGGCGCAAGTATGAGAAATGAACTGATGAGGAGAGATTGCCCAGTAGCAGCTGGGGGTTAAACGGAGGTATGGGCCATAAGACAACTTTATTAACAAAAGGAAGGGGTATTTATAGGGACACAGGGCGAGGGTCTGGTGAATTTTAAAGAAGACAAACAAACCTGAGAGATAATTAACATTTTAAAGCAAAGAGTAATTGAGGAAGGGGTAGAGTAGGCAGGTGGTCCCTAACTTAGATAAGGAAAGTTAATGGGAGCCAGTGCGTCTCAGGAGGTTATTTTTTGCAATTTAGTCCCTAAGTTTTCTTAGGGATGGTTCTTCTGGTTTGCAAATGGTGCACAGTATTGAGGAAGGAAGTAAGACAGAGAGGAGACTGGCAGAGAGCTCCAGTTAGAGTTTTTCTCTCCTAAACTATCTGTTTCCTTATGAAGATGGAGAACGGCAGTTACAATGAGGGCAGTACCGCCTCCCACCAGGTGTTCAGGAAGCCTTGTGCTGGTAGCCTTGTGCTGGGAAGGTGCTATCAGCTAAACTCAGGTGGGCCAAAGGGTGACAGGTATGCTGCAGTGCACACCTTGAGCTGTTTCTTCCCTCTCGTGACTTTCAATGTCTCATCTGATATTCATTCCCATGAAAAAGGTGCCAATAATCACCTGTGTATAAGATCTGATTCATTTTATACCTAAAGCCCAACTGCTTCTGTATATCATGTTATAGGCTGAATTTCCTAGCAATGCAATCACTGTGTAAATGTAGGGAAGACTAAACTCCGCTTTGTTTGGAACTTTACCAAGAGTTGTTCATCACTTTATGAAATAATGATCCCAACAGAGCGCTGTGTGGCTCATGAGTCACCAACACATCATACCTCAATCTTCCACACGGGGGACTGTCACAGGCACAGGAGCTCTAGTGGATGTTGCCTCCACATGACTGCTCCACCTGTCTTCGAGAATAGTCTCCCTGAGCATCGAGGTGACTGTCCTCAGGGACAGGGGTTCCTGACCTAGGATGTTTAATGCTAAACTGAGAAGGCTGTGAGCAAGCCAGGATGAATTCAAACCCTACTGTACTGAACATATGAAAGACTCCATACTTTCAAAATCATGTCTCCTGGTTCTCTTTATGTGCCACACCCCCATACACATGGAGAACTTGGCACATGGAATATGCTAGAAAAAATAGTGGGATTTTTTTCTTCCCACTCCTGAATGAGTAGGAAGAGAAGGAAGAAAAATGAAGAAGAGGACATTTCTCAGATTTACAACACTTGAATTGACTCCACATTCATGCTCCTTTCCAGAAATTGGCACTGATCTCAAGGTACAAATTCCCAACACCCCACAAGCTCAGGGCATCTCATCTTCTTCCTCTTTCTTTCTTTTCCTTCCTTCCTTCCTTCCTTCCTTCCTTCCTTCCTTCCTTCCTTCCTTCCTTTCTTATTTCCTTCCTTCCTTTCTTATTTCCTTCGCCCCCCCCCTCCCCCCTCCCTCCCTTCCTCCTTCTCTCTCTTTCTTTCTGCCAAGGAGCTCCCCAGTGCATCTTAGGAAAGGGGAGTTGGTTGATTTGGATTTTGAAAGGATCAATTGCACAGCCTCACAAACTTTCAAGGGTACCTCAAATCATTGAACCCGAAAATCTGCTTTTGGAGACAATGTTTAGCCTGGATTTGAAAAGGCAATGTCACTCAAGCACCATACACTTGTTGCAGTTTCTGAGACAAGGAACCTACCAGTTTATACTTAGAAAGCGCTGTCTGTCAATGTGGCCTGCCTCCTGCCTGCAGATCTGTGACTGAGAGACCTCGTTTTAGGCATCAGAGACAGAAATGGCCTTCTCTGTCTATTGAGAAGTGATCCTGAGCCTCACCTTCAGCATCTGCTCTGCGATAATGAGGAGGAACTGGAAAACAGCTCTCTGGGAGATGGAACTGTGGTAGAAGAGGAAGTCAACTAAGGCTGGGAGAAAAAGGAGTGTAGACAGACAGTGTAGAGCAGGGTGCTGTGGGTTAGCTCGTGTCCCCAGAGAACATTCAGCTGTCAGTGAGTTGCTAAAGCTCCTGTACCCAAAACACAGCTGCTTGTCTGCAATCTTGAAGCAATTTCATTCAAGGGAGGACCGAGTGCAAAAGAAACAGGAGGATGGAAGCAAGATGCAGGAGCACCTGTCTCTGAAGGCGGTGTCAGCATTAGGAGAGGCTTAGTGTTATCTTGGGTCAAGGTACATACTCTGTGTTCTCAGCTGCCATGTGGAATCATAAGGTGCCCTGTCCCTCCATCCACAACGGGGTGCAACTGGGTAGGTGCAAGAAACCTGAATTTGCGAAGACGGATGGTCGAGCCTGCTCACCAGAACAGTGTTTTGGGGTAGAAAACACATTTAGAGGAAGTTTTGACCAAAAGGCTGCATAGCTCAATGTAAAAGGTATGTTCTAGGGGTGTATTAGAGGTGTAAACCCCCATTTCTGCTCTTCTTCCTTGCACAACTGGATCCCTCAAGGCCAAGGTGCACGTTAGCTTCCTAGGTAAGGGTGATGAAAACAGACTGCACATGACAGAGACTGTTGGGAACACAGACTGAGAGAGTAATGCTGAGAAAATGTCTAGTCCAGTTTCTGGTCCTTCTGAACTCTCCACATCAGTTAGTCATCATTTATTTGTTTGTTTGGTTTGGGAGCTACTCAGCATACACCACAGTGAGCTACTCTTTTCCAGCACAGTCCTGCTGCCTCTACACCATATCCAGAGCCCACAGTCTGAAGAGACATGATTAGAGGACGTTGTCATTAAAGAGGCTAACCTCTGTTGCTATTCTGTGCCATGCCTCCACCCCCAGGGACTAAGCGGCTATCCATGACATGGGCCCCAAATTCACAAAAAGGTCATGAGCAGGAAGGGCAGGTCCCCCAGACAGCTGTGTCACAGAGTGCGTAACTCACCTTACCAGAACTAGCATAGTAAAGATGCCTCAAGCTTAAAAACAAACAAACACAAAGCTCCTGCCCTGGCCTGCCGTGCCTGCCTCCTGCCCACTAGAGGCTCTGCCTCTCCTCTACCTCAGGAGGCTCTGCACCTGGCCTGGTGGGCACTAGTAGACGGTGTTTTTGGCATTTTCTTCCTCAGTGCTGATGTCAACATTCAGTGGCATTACTTGGAAATACATTTATGATGTGCCTGCCAGCTGCTATAGACGAACCATCTTCATCTTCCCCAATTCTTATGCTGAAGCCCTAATACCTCATATGATGGAATTGAGAGGTAGACCTTTGGGTGGGAGCTTGGACTAGGGGAGGTGGTCTATGGGGTAGGTGCCTTTATAGCTTCAGGACAACAGGCACTGGAGAGTCTGTGTGATGCCCTGCCTGTCCAATGTACATGGGGGTCACAGAACCCACTGTGAGATGCAGCCCTCAGCATGCAACACCCCTGGCCAGCATCCTGATCATGAACTTGGCAGCCTCTGGAGCTATGAGGGAGTGTTGAAGGCATGTGGTTTATGGCATTTTGGGGAGCAGCCCCTGCAGGATGAAAGAGTTGTTCTTTCCAAGAATAGTGGGGGAGGCTCAGGACTGCCCAGAACAGGAGAAACAGGTTCCCATCTGGGCTGCCTGTTGAACCTACACCAGCTCTCTTTCCCTCAGCTTATGCAGAAATAACTTTCTGGAAAAAGTTTTCAGAGAGATGAGAAAGCAGAGGCAAGTGCTGCACTGTGATTTACAGGTTTCAAAGTGCCAAAGATGAAGGGGGGTGGGGGGGGGAGGCTAGAAGGGATATTCTTCACGAAACCCCAACTTGGGTCTTAAGAGATGCAGGCACTTGTGTGCACAGACATTTCCTTCTTATACAACACAGGAGGGGATAAGGAGGCTGCAGTCACAACACTCAGTAAGGCCAGGCCAGTCGGTCTCTTCCAGGAAAGGGTTTGCTCATAACTTGTAAGGGAAGGGAAACTTTGCAAGCTCCAAAATAGCACTTCTGGCTGAAAAACTTCCATTTGACAATTATGCCACCTAAAGATGATTTGTCCAAAGTCCCTCTTTGTTTAGAAACCATGCAGACTTATTCTATGGGTTTCAACAAAAGACAAGGGGAATTTTTGTTGATCAGTCTTCTGAATAAGATAAAAGAAAGGCTATCCGCATCCTTAATTTTGGGTCTAAGAAAAAGTCATTCCAGAGTTCAGAACAAAGCCCGAGACTCATATCCATGGTTATCTTTGCCGGTATCCACCATGCCTCACAAGCACCACCCCTGGAATGTCAGTGAGCTCCCCAGACTTGGCTGAGCAATTCTACCTCCAAGCCACGGACTAGAAGCAGCACCCTATAAACCAAGATAATACTGAGAACTACAACGGATCGGAAACAAGTGGAGAATTAAGGTCTTGGCCTATCAAATGCTTTTTGCTCCCTTAAAAAGTCAATTTTGATGCAATCAAAACAAAGTCTGGATGCCCATAAAGGATCCCAGATGATCAAAGAGTCTCAAAGAGCCCCCTCTACCCCACTCAGACCTCTGATATTTCCAAATAGGAACATCTTCATACATGCCTCTGAGTCACAGGTGCCACGATTTTTTTGGGAAGCCTCTTCTAAACCCATGACTATTTCTTCTACTTCAAGGTCAAGGTCAAGACCTATCTCACCTGTTTAAGTAATAACTTTAACTAGAGAAGTTCAGGGAGCAGTGGTGGGCGGGGAAGAACACACCATCTCTGTTCCCAGTACAAAGGGAGGCAGGAACATGGGCCATGGATAACATCCTTGGAACAAAAGTTCAGCAGATGCTTGTGAAATCAATAGTGCCTCCTGCAGTGGCTTTCATGGGACACGGACACGGGTGCCACAAGGCACTGCTTGTTCATGGGTGACTGCTGCCATTTCCTCTGATTCAAAACACAGGGAGGTACAAAGGAGGAACTTGCTATTTACCACAGTTGAATCCAGCACCTCCCTTTGTCCTTAGTCCCAGTGGCCATTCTGGCTAGAACACCTGTTAGCATCTTGTACTCTATGCAACAGCATCACATTCCAAAGCAGAATGGAGTAATTGCTAAGGCAGAACTTCAAATCAAGTGCCAAAGGGTGAAGCTTCCTCTATGCTGCTTCCCTAATTGTAGGAGGTTGGGGAGGTCAGACAGCTCCACCCAGGAACTCCATGCTGCAGTTCACTACCTGTGACCTCAGAAAGTCAATTAACCTCCCTGAACCAGTTTCTTCATCTGTGCAAACACAACCAACCGTCTGTCATGGGGTTTCTGGAACTATTTAATGAGATGGCACGTGGGCACAATGCCAGGGAGGAAACTAATCGGTGCCAACAGGAGCTCATTTCTCCTTCTTATTACAAATTTGCTGTAACAGCAAGACACAGACATAGCACCTGCAGGTGTATGAACACAGTGGGCTGTCTCTCCAGGACTGCTCTCTAGGGCACAGGCCCCAGTCTTCTGTGACCACAATTCCCATTGCCCACCCAGAGTGGAGTAGGCAGTGCAGGTTGTGTTTACATACAAGGAATCTCCCTCAGCTGTTTCCTCAAGGAAACTTACCACTTACCCATGTGTTCTTGGCGGCAAGGGGACAAGTCTCCATTTCTGAGGCCAGGTTTCCTCCTAGAGCAGGTGAGCTACAAAAGCAGGAACTAGATGAGAGGTGCCTCTGCAGCTAGGAAGAAGGTGCTCTGCAGCTAGGGGTAGCAGGTGCCCCTTTGGCACCAGGGGATAATGCATGGCAGAACACATGCTAAAGGGTCTGAGTTGTTCATGTCACCACTGGATCCCATGGTCTTTCAGAACAGAAACAGGGTCTTGTTTATCTATAACCTGAAATGCCTATCACAGCACTTGATGAGCACTCAGTGGTGGGTGACTGTGTGAATGAGTAGATAGATGGAGAGAAGGCAGAAAAGAGGAGGAAAGGGAGAAGGAAGGGAGGGAGGGAAGAAGAAAGGAGGAAGGGAAAAAGAAGGAATGAAGATGAGAGGGAGGGAGGGAGGAAGAAGAGGGAAGGAAAGAAAGGGAGGAAGGAAAGAAAGGGGAGGGAAGAAAGGAGGGAGGATGAAAGAAAGAGAGGAAAGGAGGGAAGAAAGGGAGGAAGGAAGAAAGGAAGGAGTAGAGGAGGGAAGGAACGATGGAAAGAACATACTGCTCTCAATTCTACACGACCACAAACTCCACAGAAATGGTAGCTCTGTCCATTGTTAGCTACTGGTGCATCCAATGGGACTAGAACAGTGCCTGGCACTGACAGAAACCATTGAATGAGCAGATGAATGACTGAATAAACTTAGCCAAGCTACCATTTGGAAAATTGGCTGCCTATGATTACTATTCACGGACAAGGCAAATTGCTCTCAAATCACTTCCCAATCTGTTTATTCCCTCCAACGTTAGGGTATTTTAATATTCATGCAATTCAACATAAATGGTGAAGGATGGTCACCAAAATGAATGCCTCCTTTGGCCTGAACAATGCATACATGGTGCAGGAAATACAAGAGGCTGCCCTGCCCTCCGGGAGCTCTGGAGCCCTAGCGTGGTGCCCGAACAGAATGCAGGGACAAGGCATGATGCCTCGGTGGCTTCACAGAATGTGGTGGAGGAGGTGCCCTCCCAGCCATGGAGCAGGGCATGCTCCAACTGAGAGGCAGAGAGTGACAGTATCAATTAATCCCTTTGTGATCCCAGTGTCAGAAATATAAGCCTTTTATGATGCAGTAAAACAATTTTTATGGGTTTTTCCATCTACCTCATGTCTTGATGTATTTTTTAATCAAAAGGGATAAGAACAAGAAGTCAAGTGTGTATAAATCTCCTGCTCATTTTCCTGGTTCTCTGCCCAGGGAGGAGAGACAAGTCCCACAGAGCCCACAGTGGATATTGTGGGAGTTCGTGTCCTCACTGAGCATATTTTTTCAGAAGGAAATTTTATTCTGGTGTCGAGAACTGGGACTTGCTTTAACAATAGACACATTCTCTGAAGGATACATGTAAATGGAATCTCAGTAAATCAAACCCTGTGTCTCCAATAACTTTATGTGCATGTTATCTTTACTTCTGATGAAAAAAGAAGGTGTTTCATGCATGGAATGTACGAAAAAGAAAAAAGTACATACACTAAAATGACTTGCAACCATATTACCTAGAGGTAACTAAAATGTAATCTTATATTTTTACTCCATGTTTAGATCCACAGTATATATGTTGACAAAGATAGGATAATGGTAGAGTTATTATGGTCCCTACCTTTGTCGATCTATAGTTGTGTTGCAAACATTCATTCTTGTCAATATTTTATATTTTATTTACTAGTTCACATTATTCTCTTGTTTGGCTGTACCAAAAATTAAAAAGAACTAGTTTTTGGAAATGTTTCCAATTCTTTTAAAGTTTATTGATTACACACACACACATATTTACATCATTGTATATACCCTTGAGGTTGTTTTCAAAATTTCCTTATAAATATTGATAAACATCTCTTGTTCTCATCTCCTATAATTTCTTAGAAATGAAATGGCTATGCCACATACATGTATATTTATAAACTTTAGATACATTTTGTTAAGTTGTTCTTCAAAAATGCTTTTGTGATTTATGCATGCTTTAGGATGAAATATTAAGTTCCTTGTATTTTTACTGTTGATGATACTGCATCCCCATTGCTTGATGCTAACTTCCTTTCTATGTTTTGACTACTTATGAAGCATTTTTCTTGAATTAAATGGCCTATCTGTGATTTCTTCCTCAGTGAAGAACATAAATGTTCTTTGTCCATTTTCATTTCTTTTTCTTACTGATTTGTGGCAACATTTTACATATTGAAATACCAATTCACTGTTTTTTTATCTGAGATGTACACTGTTTTCATCTGAGTTTGTTTTAAAGTTGTTTAACCCTACTTTGTTTTCCTCTCTGCCTCTACCTTCCCAATTCTTCTCTTGGGCTTTCTCTTTTGTCTATAGTTGCCAGACAGTAGGTAGTAAAGTAACACCAAGGCAGAAAAGAATAACAGTTCTCAGTCCAGTTATAGCACTAATTTCTCCCAGATGATCAAAGGGGTTTCTTCCAAGGCAGAGTTTGTCCCTGTGAGTAAATACCAACATAGACAAAAGCTGGCAGTAAGCAGAAATTAGTTCTAGGGGGTCCAAACCAGTTCTCTTAACAAAGGCTAAGTGAGGATAAAACATTTGGAATGACAAAAGTCATAGACAGGGCTTGCTACTTTTTAAAGGTATCACAGAATCTGGATGTGTAAGGCTACTTCTTTAAAGCCTTACAGAATGCTCTCACTGGGAGGGAGGTGTTATGAGTTCAATGGGTTATGCCCCCTACAAGAAATTTCTTCCTTTAAAACAGAAGCCTGATGACAGCAGTGTTATTCACAGCAGTCAAGTCATGGAATCAAGTTCAATGCTAATCAACAGACAACCAGATAAAGAAAGTGTGTAATATCTACTCAGCTATAAAAAAAGATGAAATAGAGTCATTGGGGACAGCATGGATGGATCTTGAGGTGATGATGTTACTTGAAATAAGCCAGAAAGTGATAGGTAGCCACCAGACGGTTTTATTTAGATTTAGAATACAAATAACCAAAGAACACATACAGGAAAGGACAGCAAAAGTAATTCTTAAGACTCCATGAAAAATAGACTGGTTGTTAGAAAGAACAGTCAGGAAGGAGGAGGAGCATGAGGAAAATATGGGACAGAGCATTGGCACAGGGGTTTTAGTGGAGAGTGAGTGAAGCATGTGAACATAAGGAATAAAATGAATCCCCAAACATTACACAGATCTGTAAAGGACGAGCAATAACAAAAATGGGAGGGGGAGAGAAGCATGACTGAAAATCTCGGGTCCATATTCAGGGTTGGGGAAGCAAAATGGAAAGCTGGCACTGTTGCTGGCAAGGACCTTCCCAAGAGGCTGAGTACTGGAGCACTTCCAGGACAGTGTGTGTGAGGAGGTTTAGGGTTAATGAGTTGGTCAGGCTTTTTCCACTATCAGTCATGACCAGCACCTTTGGCATTGCACCCTCTGCATGATTGTACACACCTGGGTCCAGGGGGCGTTCACATACGTATGTGGGCTCACCTGGGCCTGGGAGAAGGTGATAAAAGAGTGATGTCACCTTTGGAGAGTAGCGTGGTGAGACCATGAGAAGCAGAGCATCCACAGGAGAAAATTTAAGAGAGAGAACCCCGAGAAAGAGTGTGAAAATTCTTGGGGGAACTGGGAGGCTCACCTGCCTTCCAGCCCCCCTTTCTGTACCTGCCTCCTTGCCTGCCAGTTTCTCTGCCTGGTGTGCTTGTGTGTCTGGTTCCCTGAGAGCATTAAAGCTTTCAAGGTCCACCAAGGCTCCAGAACTCTCATTGTCTGTACAAATCAACAGAGAACCTGCCAAGATTTGGATGCTTACATGACAACTATTCTCACGAACAGGATGGTTGCAAGACAATTGGTGATGAGGGTGGGATGGGTCAACACACAGAAGACATCCCAAGTGGTGTAGACAGCAGGATGGCTCAACCCAAACAGAAGGAACCCTTCTCCACATGGCGTGGAAATTAGCAAAATAGACACTACAAGGAGACAGGGCTGGACTTGCAAGTCCAAGAAGCAAACCAACCACGACAGGGTCTAGAGCACCAGAAAAGGCCACCATTTCTTTGCCCTAGGTGGTTGTCAAGCTTTTTGTGTTTTACTTCCTATCATCACGTCCCTCCTCTTACTCTTTGTAAGATTTTTTCCTTTTTTTAAATTAATTTTATTTTAGTCTATATATATTACATTATTGTGTACCCTGGGGTTTTCCCATTTCCTTAACACCCATTAACTATCTTAATCTTTTGTGCTCTCACCTCCCCGCCCCTGTTTTCTTTCCCCTCCCCCTCTCTCGCTCTATTGTTCAATCTGTTGGTTGTTTCTAATTTTTCTTATTTGTTTGTTTTTCCCTATATCCTTCACATAAGTGAGACTATCCCATATTTCTTTCTTTCTGGCTTATTTCTACTAATATGAGTCCTTCTAGCTCCATCCATGTTGTCTCTTTGTAAGATTTTAATCTTTTTTTAAAGTCTCGGTTGATTAGGCCTGTCTTAGATTTGGTTCCCCTTGAGCCAGGGCATGATGGGTAAAGAGGTGGGCTTTCTTGGGGACCCTCCAGCAGCTGCACTAAGAATGGAGAGAGGATCCATGGAAAAGGTCAAGTTTCAAAGGCCCCAATCTCTTCTAAGCAGAGAAGACATTTTGAACTTTGAGTCACCCCGGAGAGTCAAGATTTCATTTTATGAATGGGAAGTCTTCTTGCACAAGCAGCAGTCCCACAAAGCTGAGAGGCATAAGGATATAGGGGCAGGGAGGTCAGGCCAAACAGGGCCCCAAGTTCCCAAGCCTGGAGACCTGAGAGCTGAGGTGGACACACTAGGGAGGGAGGATGAAAAGGCAGAAGATAAAGGCAGTGAGGAGGCAGGTTAGAAACAGGGAGAATGAAGCTCTAGGCACCCCAAGAGAGGGGTGAGAGCAGGCAAGGAGGTAGCCAAGGGAGCGAAGGGGAGGAGCTACACTGCGATAATGGATGCTCTTAATGAGCGCCAATACTCTTAATTATAACCAGGAGGCACTGAAATCCTGCCTTTTTAAAGAACCATTAAATTATCTTCACTCTGTTGAGTTGATAGAAGCAAGACAGTGGGCCACTGGTTTTTAGAATCCTCTTTGGAAACAGAATGGCATGCTGTGGGGCTGGAGGTCTGGAGCGGGACACCATGCTAGGAGAGATAATTCTGTAACCCCACATCCCCCTGTGCCTGTGTTTCAGCTCACGCTTGGGCCTAGGACACACAATGGTGGTTTGGGCCGTGAGACTAGATGACTGGGAGTTTAGATTTCCTGGCCATCCAATGGCTTCAGAGTTCATAGGTCAGATAGTGGAAAGTGGTGACCCAGGCTGAGGATACTGTCTCTCTGCTACATATCCATCTCACTCTCTGGGCTATCACTGTGGCACCTTTCAAAGATGTCCCTCACCAAAACACAGAGAAACTGGGACAATGAACACCTGGGGGAGATTTTGATGTCCCATGTTTAAGTAATTAGTTAGCTACTTCTCCATGTTGCTTCTGACTTTATCAAACTATCTTTCCTAATAAAATCAATACATATTTATGGGTTTAGCTGCTTTGGGTGAAACAAAGAAAAATGAGCCATGGTCCCTAACCTTGAAGAGTTTCAACTTAATGACTATTTAAGAATCTTTTTTTTTCTTTTTAAAACCAATGTCATCATGATTTAAATGCAGGAAGAAGGGGACTTACTCAATAAATCTTATTGTGAATCATACTTGGAAAGAGTAATGTTTCTGGAAAACAAATGTTAGGGGATGACAGATGCTTCTTTTCCCATCTCTGCAGGTTTTCTGCATTCTTCAAGATGGGAGCAGGGTTAAAGGAGCCTCATATCTGACACTGAGGTGGGAAGGACAAATGGAAGGTTCTGGAAGAGGTCAGCTCAAAGAACAGACAGTACTCAGGTCATGTACCCTTGTTGGCTTTTGTCTAGATCCAGCAGCAATGTGGGGATTAAAAGCCTCGCCTTCTAATGGGTTACTAGTCTCTCTCTCTCTCTCCCTAGACACCATCACACTCATGAATGCCCATTGAGTATGTGATCTCTCCCCTCCAGTGAAATCCCCTCACCCAAAGTAATCAGTAAGTCTTTTCATTATATTGTAAAAATCATCTGTATCCTTCAGAGAAAATTAAGGAAATAAAAACTAATTGGAATCCCACGAATGACAGTGGGAGCTGCAACATGCCAGTGAGTGTTCAGTGGCTTTCTGGCCACTGGCTTTACTTTAAATCTTGTCCTGATTTCTACCAAATTGTTACTTTGAGTTTGACTTTTAAGTGAGACCATCACTCATATTCAACTATCAACTCAAAGGTGCTTGCAAACCCCTAGGTTTGCTTTATTTTCCACCCAGGCATGCACAACTAACATAAGGCATGTACTTTTTGGGAAGCAAGACACACAATATAAACATAGGATACAAGCAATATTACTAGTGTCCAAGGAGAAAGGGATGCTGAAAGAATATTCTAATTATCTCAAGTGTAGGAAGGGATTTTCTCATCCTACAGGAAAGAACCACTAGGAACAAGGATCACTGCTCCATAGGGTGGCCTTTCAGGCTCTGCTCTGGGCACCTCTGCCAACCCAGGGAAAGGGCAGGGTGGGGAGAATGGGGGTACACCCCTGATACCTGGCTGCCAGAGTCTCTGGTGCTCAGTGATTTGGAGCTGGAGTAGAAGACTTGCTGCTCTGAGCCTGTTTCCTCACTCATGCCAAGGTGAGGGCTGGGAGGGCATGATACCTACAGTTTGTCCATCCTTACCTCTTTGATACTATACAAGCTCAATGCAGACAATCACAGAAGCAGAGCAAGGGTCTAACTACTCCTACCCCCACTCACTCCCTCCTTCCACTGGCACAGCACTTGACAGCTTGTAAAGGGCTTTCATTCAGATGATTTCACTAGCTTTATCTATTGGCTGATCAGTCCAGGAGGTACCAACTGACCACCAGAATCAAGCATGGCACACATCCAATGCCACAGCAGAAAAGGCAGCACTAAAGAAAGGCCACGGTGAGAGGCAGGCAGAGAAAGACTGAGAAGTTCCCTCCTGTAGATTAAAATGCAACCTCAGAGAGATGAGGAAAAGAACACCTAGGCAGGGGGGTGATTCTTCACTTAATTTATTCAGATCTTTCTTAAATATTCTGGGGGCAACTGAGTGGTCCAGTGACCTGGTCCACTCAGCTTATACACATGATTCTTTCCAATTCCTGCACCCTGGACCTAGCTGGAGGGCAGCTCAGGGCTCAGGAAGCTCCTGGGAGAACTTCCAAGTTGCATTTCGAAGATACCACCCTGATTTCCAGGGGCTCTGTTTACTGGGTTATGTAACTGTGTTCTTATTCTAATTTGGTGACTTTCATCAAAAGGCTAGATCTGAATTGCAGACACAAATATTCCTTTTACTATTCTCTCCAGATGAGTGACTGCAGCTGAGTTTCTTCTTGAGTCCTTCTGGATTGCTGCAAGCTGGCAGCAGCAGACACCTTTTTTTACTAGAGGAGAGCTTCAGGGCAAGAGTAAACTTATGCTCATCAAATTATTCATTCACCTGTTCATCCACCCGATCGGTAATTACTGAGCATCTCCTATCAACAAGACACTGATCCAGGCAATGGGGGGAAAGATCTCATTCAAACTGGAGGGAAAGATGCAGTTCTTCCCCTTCGGCATCTTCAACACAGGATCTATCATGGGTCGGCTGAGTGCCCTGGTCCCATCTCCCTATGGGGATGGGGATGTCAATTAATCTCTCTCTGGCTGACATCATTCAGTTTCTCTGCTGTCGGTTCATTATTTTCCCTCTCTCTCTCAGTCCTCTTCCCTAGCACACACCCCTCTGACTGCTGTTCTGGCTCATGAGTTCCTCCAGTCAGGATCTTTGGACAGTGCTTTGGTTTCAAAGTCCTTTCTCTCCAACTGCCAGGCTGGGTCATCAGAGAGAGTGTCCATCCATCTCACAAGGCCAGGAGACTTGGGAGTCGAGGGGCGAGAGTTCACTTGCAGAGGATGCAGTATCTGTACTGCTGCTGCTAGGAGGTGACCTCATGCAACAGAAGAAGGAGATCAAGCTTCTCATATGGGGGCCAGGAAGGTAGAAGCAGACCTGGGCACAGAACTGCTTGCCTGGTCCTCTCTGGCTGCACAACCACCCCAGGTCCTGGACTGAGGCTCTTGAGTTTTGTTTCCCCGTCTGCAAAATGGTGATGGTGTTGTTTCCCCTAAGGGTCACTTCAAGGATTAAATGAGTGTTACCTTTATCAAGCATTTGCTAAAGGTCAGGCAGTATATAAATCACCTGTGCAAACAGCATCTCTGTTCATCTGATTCTTCCGCTTGTGTTAATGCAACCAAGGCACCTGGGGAGGGTTCTGCTATGTCTGTGGCCCAGGACTAGGTTTTGCTGGAGTGACGAGGATATTTTCAGTTCAAAAACATCAAATGTGCATAAAGACTGGTGAAATTTCAGATTTAGAGTTATGTTGTCTATCATGGCTACTGAATCAAGATTAGTCTGAGATTCAAAGCCCAACCTTCCACAGTGATGTTTCAAGTGCATTCTGACCAGTTGGTCAGTGATTACCATACTGAACAGCACAGTTTTTATAGAAACTTCTATGGTTCAGGGCTGGGAGATGGAAGTTGAGTTATGGGAGAAAAAATAAGAAAGGAGTCCACATGAAGACAGGGTGGTCAACTCCACAGTGGTTTTTGGAACTACAGGACATACTACATACTTCTCCAGGGTCTAGGGCAAGGCTGTTCTCATTTGTGGGCTATCCTGATGAAGGCCTCTAGAGGAATATGGATGGTTTTATAGACCAGCTTTAGTAGCTATGGTTATGAACATTTCGCACCATTCAAAGGTATTAAATTTTCGATCTTTCACCTGCTAGTGAAGATAAAATAAAGACATAAATAAATGTCTTATAAAATTCACTCCCATAGGCCAAATGGTTCTCTTACCATTTGCCCTGACAATGCTAATTTGGATAACCTGGCGCTAAAGAGCCATTTCCCCCAAAATAAATTGTGTGTGGATTATCATGAGCCAGGGAGCTGCTTTGTGATATTCCCAGATGTGGAAATCCTCATCGCAGGTACAACTGAGTTCAACTAGTGTGCTAACCTGCTTCCAAACCTCCTCAGGACACACCATGCACCTTCTGGGAACCATAATTGGTCACATGACTCAGTTTCCAAAATTTCACTAAGCCCGAGAGCAGCTATCATACCTCCTCGGCTTGGGATAGGATGCCATGTACCACCTCACTGGAGTCTGCCAATCTGCCCTCCCCCAGCCCGAGTGCTGTATCTTAGACCCCTCCACTCAATTCCCCACTGGTTGAATCTTTCTGTCATTCACTCGTTAAACAAACACATATCAAGCATGCTTATGTCCCATGGTGTGCTAGGACTGGAGGTAGATACAGCAGTGAGGGGCACAGAAAACAAGATTCTTATGCTTACAGAGCTCAGGCCCATGTTAAGAAAATGGGCAACAACAAGTGCTGGCATGGATACTGCTGGTGGGAGTGCAAACTGGTCTAGTCACTATGGAAAGCTGTGTGGAGGCCCTCAAACTAATGAAAATGGAACTACCATTTGACCCAGCAATTGCCCTTCTGGGAATCTACCCAAAGGAGACTTCAGTACTTACACAAAGAAACACCTGTACTTGGATGTTTATTCAGCACCATTTATAAAATTGCGAGGACATGGAAACAATCCAAATACCCCCAAACAGATGAATGGATCACAGAGTTATAATATATTTATAGAATGGAATATTATTCATCAATTAAAAAAGATCTGATGCATTTGAGATAACATGTATAGACCTAGGGGGGGATCATATTAGCAGAAAAAAGTTAGAAAGATAAAGACAGAAACGAGATGGCTTCACTTATATATGGGATATAGGGAAAACAAACAAAACAACAAGCTAACAAGCAAACTAAAGCACACAGCTGGGGGTAGGGAGATGGGATGGGTGGGAGTGGTCAGGGAGGGGAGGTGGTGAGAGAACTCCGGGGAATACAAAGATGTAAAGATGTGATATATATATATATATATATATATATATATATATATATACACACACACACACACACACACATATATATATATATATATATGCAATTATTTTTTAAAAAGAAAGAAATAGGTGAAGGGTACAGAAACTACAGAGACCAAAAAAATAGGCAGTACTAGTAAAGCCTGATGATTAGATGAAACATGGTAACCTAGAACAAGTTGAAGCCCAGTGACCTAAGAAATGCAGCCTCAGGGTCTAGAAAAACAACTCATGACTAACTGACTTGGTTTACTGGTCTGCAGCCCAGTTTCTCCTTGAATCTTCCTCATTTTAGCTTTGCCACATCAGATCATCCCCCATGACAGCCCACCCAGGACACCAGAACATGTAAAGTGCATATAAACGCTGAATTCCCTGTTAGGGGTACTCAGTCTTCGGATATGAGATATGAAACCACCAAGTCAGGACTGGTACTAATAAGCCTGCTTCTTGGCAGCCCTGGCATCCTCGTTCCCTGATTGCCAGCTTTTGATGGTACAGGGTACTCCCCTTATATTTAAATGTCAATTACCTTAAGAAATGAAATTGCCATTCCTTCACTCAATGCGTTTGTACTGAACACTTACCACGAGCCAGCAGATGTCCTGAGTGCTGGGGCTGAAAATGAGAGTCAGTCTGAGTATGTGCACATGGCTGCCATTTGGGGACAGGCCAGCTCCAGGGCCACAGTGGCTCAAAAGAGAGGACCAGCGAGGGCATGTCTGAGGAAGGAAGATGGTTCGGGAGTGGGTTATGCAATGGGCCCACCTCTGTTGTCCCCCTCATGTTGCTGCCACCCACCTGTCCCCCACTCTGATGGAACAGAAGTCAAGAGCAGAGGTCTCTGGATCTCAGGATGTGTGCTTATAAAGAGGGGTCAGTCCTGGCTTCCAAGGAAGTTCAGAGGCCATGCAACTGCTCAGCAACAGGGCAGACACACACTCTACAGCACTGCTGGTAGTGCTGAACTTGCTCAAGGTCACTCACAGTTCAGGAACTTCTGGAAGGTTAGGGGCACAGAAATGTTACTTTCTGCACAGCTGCTCTCTGCTCCTGTAAACGGAGCTCTGGAATTATTCACTAGGCAGTTATCTTTTTCTACATACTCACACGAAGATAGGAGGCAGATGGGATCATTATCCCTGCATCCAAGGAAGGGTCAGAGAGAACCTCTGATCAAGGGAGTAGAAACAATGAATGCATGTTCTCATGGACTATCCCAGAGGACTTACTAAAAGACAGCGCTGGGCGCTCATTTCAAGGTGAGAGAACATTTCTGACAATGAAAGAATCTTCTCAAAACTTTCTTTTAATTAAAGTGTTGGTTGGCTGCATTTTCCCTGACTTAGCTCATCTATGAAGGGGAAGTCACATGGGATTTGCTGAGACAATAAGCCACTTAATTTGAAATTGAAACTCAATCACCAGTTTTATGGCTCCATGTTGTGCCCAGCATTGGGCAGGGTGAAAAGCTTTTGAGTAGCATGAATTCATCAGCCATTTGGGCTGGCACTGCCTGCATCATCGAGAGTGAGCAAAACTGTCAGATGGAACCAGAAAAGAAGAATCAAAAATGTGGTTAAATTGTTATGAAATGCAGGCAAGGTCTGGGATAAAGGAAACCATTTTGGAGGCTGCTATGATATGAGGTTTCTGCTAAGAAGGGGTTGCCCACTGCTGGGGTGGGGGGCTCAGTAGGGTAAGAAGAGCTTTGTGAAAAACTAGAAACTGGGAGACACAAATGATGCTGTGAGCTATACAAGAGTGGGTGCCAAGAAGTGCTGGTCTAGCCGATGGGGAGGCAGGGGGTACATGAGCAAAAGCAGGCAGATGCACAGGTAAGAGCAAGACTGATGGGCACTAGGCAGCCCTTGCAAGTGAGAAAGGAGTGAATGTATCCCACAAGAAAGGTTAGGGGAGGATAGAGAAATTCCCCAAGCTTCCTTGGTGAAGCCTCTTTGGCTCAGAGGCACAAAGAGCCAGGAGCTTGAACTGGAGATGATGAGGCTCAGAAACCAGAATGCCAAGAGAAATCAGGGCACCCCAAGATTTTCAGAACTTCTCTCTCTCTCAAATGCAGAGTCTTTGGAGTTGAGAGAAATGAAGAAGGCTCCATCTTGTTAAGTCCTTTCCCCTTCCCTTATTGAAGAAGAGATGACTATGTGCCAAAGCTTTGGTTTTCCCTTTCCTCAGTGAAGTCATCGTTTTATCTCAGTTTATGATCTAGAAGAATGTAGTTTGAGGGATTCAATGACATGTCCTCTCTGGGAATCTCACCTTTGGTCACAGTGAGAAGGAAGTCACCCCTCCTGATCTGTCATGTGGTCTTCCCTCTCTTCCTGATGCCCCAGGTCCTAAAACATGGAATTCTCTGCTCCATTATTCTTTAGAATCCACAAGCATGTTAATTTTCCATACACAGGTTATTAAATTTTGGCTTTTTCTCCTACTAATTTTCTGATGTTAACTTATCCACTCAGCCTTGGAACAACCCAAATGGGGTGGGAACATTACCTCTGCACCCCAGCAAAGTGGGAAAACTTAGGGCTTCCAACTTGTTCTCATGCTCTGCTAAATAACTGAAGTTAATATAAGTTACTAATGTGGATAATAACTACCTTAGTGCTTGAGAAGATCTGTCATGTAATTCACCTCAGTGGATGTGCGCAATACCAAGCAAGGCGTGGTGCACTCTGCACAGATGGACAAGCTAAGGGTCAGAGTGGAAAGGTCACACATCTTTGACATCAGGATGGAGCAATGGAACACGGTGGAACAGCGAGCGGAACAATGAAACTTTTCTGCTGATGGCATTTCCTTAAACCGTAAATAAAGGAAACAGTCTTCCATGAGGAATTGTTCTTTTAAAATCATTTCTAGAACACCTTAGGAATGACGCAGTAGGCATAAACAAGCTGTGACGAGGGTATTTTCTCATTCAGAACAGTTGTCAGGGAGGCTGCTCTGTGTACTAACACCACCACTGCTGTCAGATGCCTGGGTTATGGCCAGATGTCTGGGAAATGCCCTCAGGTCCTGAGCATAAGCAGAACACCTAGAAGTTGGCACATCTTTCTTTAGGAGTCTTTCATTTTCATAAAATGCCAAGAATTCCTTGCACCTCTAAATCTTGTATATAAGTAGGGAGATAAAGGGAGGTACAAAAGTTTGTTTACTTTTAAAAATAAGGCTGATGATCAGAGATGTGTGTGATATTTAAGGTGATTTTGTCTATCACTCTGGGGTGGACAGATGCTTTGAGATGCCTTTCTTTTAATTTTTTCAGGCTTTTTTATTTTTTATTTTTATTATTTTATTACATCCTTGGTCATACTTATATAGCTGTTGATCCCCTTATGTATGACCCACCTCTATCCCCTCACCCCTCCTTCCTCTCCCTCCTTCTCCTTCTGATCCCCTTATGTATGGCCCATCTTCTATCCCCACCCCCCTCCTCTCCCTCCTTCCTTTCTCCTTGGCCCATTAGTCTCTTCCACTTCTTTTTTAAAAAATAATTTACTTATGTATATTTCACATCATTTTAATCCCCAAGGGTCACCCACCAACTCCCCTGGTACAGTGTCCTTTTCCTGGGTGAGATACCTTTCTGACGGCTGTCTTCCATGGACTTAGCCTGCTGCTTTGTAGCAGGGCAGATTCTGGGGCCAGAGCACCCCAAATCTAGGGCTTTCTGCCCCAACTGTGGTGAGGGCACAGCAGAGGAATGCTTCAAGCATCCTCTGAGCCCTTTCTCTCTCCTTCCATTTCATGGTGGCCTTCTGTTTAGGTGGGACAGACCCCCCCCACCTCCGTTCAACATGTGGGCCCTGCTTGCTGGAGGCCATCAGTGTCAGTCATTTATTCAGCTACAACAACTGCATGGAAGATGGCAGGTGACCTAGGGCAGCAGTGAGAGCAAAGACTGGGCTCCTGTCCTGAGAGGAAGGAGAAAGCTTGTGCTCCCAGCCAGGAGAGGGGAGAGTCGTGGCTACTTTTAAAAAAGGGAATCAGTCTTTTCTACAGGCTGAATTCAGAAGATTCAGAATTTTTTATGATTCTATATCCACCTGACCCCCTTAAATAGAATTCCCTAAAGCAATCCATTCCTTCACCTCAGCCGGTTGGGTATGGATTTTCTTACTTCGGCACACTCCCCTCTATTTCCACACACCTTCTGTCACAGCCTCAGACAGACTAGACAGGTAAGTATAGCATGCATATTTTTATATCACAATTATGCCACAGAAACATAAATACATGTACAGTGTATATATGTCAGGTAATAACTACATTTCCTGTTGTTCCTTCCGGATAAATCTTCTTGAGGTAGAGCAGAGGAAATTCACCTTTGGGCGTTGAGTGCTAGCATGGCTGGGAGGTGCCTCTCTTACAAGCCCATTCAACTGATTCTTTGGAATACAAGTAGGCCCTTCCTTCATCTCCATCTTCCCCAACCCCTAATCTTATCTGTCCAATTATAAGGGGCAAGTCCTCTTTAAGGACTATGATGCTGACAATTAAAGACACAAGGAACATCATTAATGGGTGTGGTCTCCCAGGTGATACTGTCTGGATAGGTGAACTTCAGCATGCTTTTGTTAGAGAAAAATAGCCCCTAAGTTTCCCAACCGGAAGCCACATGTTGTGAAGCATGTGCTGTCTGCTACAACCTGTAACATCTCCCTGCTGAGCACCTAACCTGGGGCAAGGGCTTCACCCCTTTGTATTTGCCTGCTGGTCCGTGAAACAAGGAGGGTGAACACCTTTCCATGCATGACTGTTGGGAGAGTAAACAAGGCAAGATGCATGGCATCGTTAATGATTGGCACTGCCAACAGGGAATGTAGCATTATTATTAATGGAATACCACTGCTGCCATGATCAATCTAGCACTTGCTAAGACAGAATCTGATTCCAGAATGTGGCTCCTGGGAGACTCCCTGGTTAATTAAAGGAAGGGCTGCCATCCCAGGAGAGAACAGAGGGACCAGGGAGTCTGACTCTGGCTCAGACCAGACCCTGCAGGACAAGCCTGGAATACCAGAGGGACCAGGAGAATGGGCAGGGGTGGGAGGTGGCAGAGACACTTCAAAGCAGCTGTGGGCTGTATTTGAGAGGCACACGATTGAAAATGATACATTAAAGAGTGAACTTGAAGGCGAGTAGATCAGAGCCACTCTCCAAGTCAGGGATGAAGCTAATGAGGCTTTTCTTGTCACCATCTGTAAAAGTTTATTACTTAGACTTCAAAGGCGGCGAGCAGAGAGGGGCTGGGGACAGACACTGCTCCTTGCAAGAAGAGGAGCGGAAACAGAAGATGCTGACTTGGGGTGGGGAGGTTGTCCCCACATCTTTGCTACAGGAAGAGCCTAGCACCAGGGGTGTTCATCTGGAGGTGTGTACCTGTGATGATCAGATGCTGATGGATGTTGTGGGTGGGGGAAGGGTGAATAAGAGGGAGGACTAATTAACCTCATTAGGGAGTGGGAGATGGGCTGCTTTCCTTGACACTGCCACCTGGCACTCTTAAATTCTGACTTCTCATGCTCTGAGTTCCCTTCCTGGAATGGGTAGGAAGTGCTCCAAGTCCTTCACCTCAACCAGCTTATACCCTTTTGTCCAACAACACCTGTTCTAACAGGGCATGATAGTCCCTAGATGGGTCCTGGTGCAAATGTGTGATTTCCTTGCTGCTGAAGACAAGAGCTTTCCATGGTCAGTAATCAGAGAAAAGAGCAAGTATTCATTCCATCATTAGTTACTGAGTGCTGGCTGCCAACTACCAGGTACTATGGATATGCTGATAACCTGCCTTCCTGGAGCTTACAGTCTAACAAAGGAGATGAGAATTAAGTAGAGTCATACAAATGCAAATAAATTTCAAAGGGAAGTTGCTGATAAGTGCCATATAGTGTATAAAAAACTGATCTGCACAGGGCACCCAGAAGCAGGGATGATACAGTTGAAGTTGGAAGAACATGTAGTTGAACACGCTTCAAGCAAGTAGAAGTGGGGAGTTTGCCCTGAAGACACAGGACAGAAAGTTTCTGTTTGAGTACCTGTAAAGGCCCTGTGGTGTGAGGGAGAATGACTGACTCTAGGAGTGCAAAACCCCAAGCTAACAGAGTGAGCCAGGAAGACAGTGCTTGGGGGAGAGAAAATCGAATAGGTAAGTAGGCACGGGTCTGCATTGTTCATTTTATAGTGTACCATCTTGGCCCTACTGAGTTCTTTTACAGCACACAGTAGGAGTTCAATTACAGAGTTAATTGAAGGGTCAAAAGATGCTCTGCTTCCCAAGTCAGATTTTATCAATTCTATCTCTCAGAATCCTTCAACTCACTGATTCTCACCTAATCAACTCACTTTGCTGATAAAGAACAGTTAATAAATCCAAGGTGGCAAAGGTGATAAGTTGAGATCCCAATCAGATGTGCTTCAGAAACTTTATAGCTAGGATGCTTGATGCAATGGAGTACAAAATCACCGGGAGAGTTATTGAGCTAGAATAATGAAATGGGGAGGGTTTCACCAGTATACCTAAGACTGGATTCCTGTGCTCCAAAAACTCAAGAACAGTGACTGGTAAATGAGCAGCCACTTTGGAAAATGGTCTAGCAGTTCCTCCAATGTGGAGTTACCTACCACAGGACCCCAAAATTGCAAAGGCAAGAGGAATGAAAGCATACATCCATGTAAAAATCTATAAATGCATGTTTGTGGCAGCATTATTCATAATAGCACTAAATGCTAACAGCCTAAATGCCCATGCGCTGGTGACTGCATATGCAAAATGTAGCATCTTATTTTAAGGAAACATTATTCACTCATGAAAAGGTCATACCATACTACAACATGACTGAACTTTGAAAATATTTTGCTAAGTCAAAGATGTCAATCACAACACAGAATTCCACTTATGTGGAATGTTTGAGCTAGGCATATCCAGACAGAGTGGATTAGCAGTTGCTTGAGCTGGAGGGATGGTGTCATGGGGAGCAACTACTAACAGAAATAGAGTTTTTTCCTTTTTTTGTTTTTGGCGTGTTGAAAATTGTTAAAAATGGATAGTTGCAACAGTTAGTCACACAACTCTGTGGATATACTAAAAACCACTGAAGTCTATGATACCCAGGTGTGACTTATATAGCATGAGATAGAATAAAAAGAATAGTAACTAGTAGTTCAAATACTAGGGTCCAGGTGGCAGCACTTTGAATCTTCACTCTCCTAATGGTTAAACCACATGAAACCAGGCAGGTAAGTTTCCCTCTTGAAGCTTTCGTTTCCACATCTGTGCAAGAAGCATCCCACCCACGCATGGGGTTGCCACCACTACAAAATGAAACATACCACTTCAAGTGTCAGCGTCACACTTGCCATCTGATAGCTGCATTTCAACAAAGAAAGAGCAATTAGTGAAAGGTAATACTGTCCACGGGTGCTGTGATTTTGAAATAACAGCATGTAACAGCACCTTTTCAGGCAAGGGTTGTGTGATCCACATATTTACCATCTCTCCTAGTTTGAATGTAGAGGCTGAGTTTTAGATGGTTGCCCAGGTAAGCAGGTAAATGGTCAAAGGCATCAGGTGCTAGGAGACAACAAACTACTCCCATCCTGAATGCCCACGCCCAACAGAGCTGCCCAATTTCTACAAGCTCACTTCCAAAAATTTAAAATGCTCAGAACACAAGACAGTCCTAAACAGCTGTTCCTCTCTAGTCTTGTCAGGGCTGAGTTGGCAAACCACTTTCACACACTGTGTCTCTCTTCTCCTGTCCACTCCCTGTCTGGGGACACACAGGAGCCTGGGCTGGAGCAGAGACTAGGATCAAGGGAACACAGTTCACTGGAGTGACACCTTGTTCCTACAGCCCATCCAGACGCCAGGCTGTACCAAAGCTCTGGCCTGTCAGGGCATTATATGTATCCTGGCTTCTCCTGAAAGCTGTTGCTAATGTCACTGTCACAGCAGAGGTGAGGGGAGCTGGAAGTGCTTACTAATCCCTTGTCCAGCTTGCATGTCCCCCGCCTTCCCTAGAAAGGCTGCAGGGATGATGATGGTTTCCCTAGAAGAAGAAAAGGCTCACCAGGTAGAATCATGCAGAGCCAGGGAGAGGAGTTGACACCATGTGGTAATGTGGAAAACCCTCAAGGGAGAAGTCAGAGCAGGCCACTTGAGAGCTGATGTGGAAAACTCTCAAAGGCCAGAGCTCCTTGAAGGCACAACAGGCTGTGATAACAGGTGGTAAAATGCCAGTGGGAACTATGTGCACAGGTTGGCTGAGGAAGGAGGGCAGGTATCCCAGAACTTCAGGATTCTGTCATGCTGAGATTGTGTCATCTTAGGTATTGTTTCTTGGTGTCCGTCAATTGGAATCAATTTCCCTTCTCTTCCCTCATAATGGTTAATCAATGATGAACCTGACCACACATTTGCTCCCAGATCAACCTGTATTCTATTCTGCGAAGCTCTGGCTATTCCCCATGGGAAATATCATTGTGTTGTCCTCCTTACCAGGGGTGGCTGTCATCACCCCAGACACTGTGAAGAGGACCCCGAGGCTTAGCTCCTGCTAAGCATTCAAGTCCAGAAGGCAGCACTTCCTGCCCTTCACAAGACGCACCATTCTCACTCAGTTTTGAGGCATCTTCTTGATGCCTGCCTGATTCTCCTCTGAGATGAGAGGCTCCCTGAAGGGAACAATGGGGTCCCCTCACAAACCTCTTTGCCTTACAGAAGCCTTGAACCTAATATGTGCTACATCAAATGTGTGTGTGTGTGTTTCCCAAACCAGAAGGTATGGTCTTGAGCACTGGGGAGGCACTGGCTGTTTCAGAAACACTTTTCCTTTTCAATTTAGCAGTAAAGGGCAATTCTGAACTAGGTATTGAGATCCCACATCTCCCAGGATCACAGATCAAGTCCCCAAGAGCACAATCCTGGCATTAAGAATATTCAACTGCCATGTCTATCATACAGGGACACTTCCTCTTTGCCTAGACTGGACGCAACTTGTAAAATTTCATTCAGGGACTCCTCACCAGCGTGATGGAGTTAAAAAAAGATTCCATGTGTCAAATGGTAGTTCTATTTTCATTAATTTCTGGAACTCTACCCAAAGGAGACAAAAACACTTATACAAAGGGACACCTGTACTCAGATGTTTACTTCAGCACTATTAATAAGTGCAAGGACATGGAAACAACACAAATGTCCCCAAACAGATGAATGAATGAAAAAGATGTGGTCTATTTACACAATGGAATATTATTCATCAGTTAAAAAGACAAATCTGATGCAATTGAGATAACATGGATGGACCTAGAAGGAATCATATTAGCAGAAATAAGTTAGAAAGAAAGAGAAACCAAATGGTGTCACTCATATATGGGATTTAGGGAAAACAAACAAAAAGCCGAGATGATGGTCCACCAGTGATAGGTGGTGGGAGAACCCCAGAGAATACAAAAATGTGAAATATATGTGTATATATATAAATATATGTATATATATATATATATATATAAATATAATGTGTATATATATATATGTAATTACTTTTTTAAAAAAGGCTTCATGTGGCCATAAATGGATCTCCTTCAGTAACAAATTTTAGTAGAATTTCTGGGTTTTCTGGCTCCAACAAACTGCTTAACAAAGGTTAATGAGAAGAGATTATGTACCAGAGATTTATACCAAACATTTGGGAGCTTCCTTGAGCAAGAATCTCAGCTCTTGGCTCACTCACAAGTTGAAGCAAGAAGAGAAAAGAGAACGGATGACAATGACGGTGTCACAGTCGATTGTCTATGGACACACAGGGCGCTGAGAATACAAACCCACAATGATGCAATGGAGGCTAAATGCCTGAACTTCTTTCAGACTCTTGAGTACTAGAACACTCTTCTTTCCAAAAGTATTTATGGGAGGGATTAACACATTCCCCACTTCCGCGTGTCCATGGTGATGGTGTGTAGGGAACCAGAGGAGGCTTCTTTGTTTTGTGGTGCTTGAGTGTGAAATGCTTGTGTCTTGTCATCCCCATCCCCGGCCTGGCTTACTTTCCCTTGCCACAGCTGGATTGAGTTAAGAGATGCTGCACTGAACAGTATCTGATTTTGACTGTGTGGAATCCCCTTGTTCAGTACAGATACTGTGTGCTTCCTGTGCAAATGATAAGCCTGAGTACATGCAGACATGTCCAACCTTGAGCTGAACCCCGAGATGACAGAAGTTTAAGAATCAAGGACTTGGAATGGGATGGGAAGGGCACTTGGAGGCCAGAGGAGTACATGGTTGCAGAAATGCAAAACTTCAGATATCTGACATAAACGTCTTTACATTTCTCCTGTATACATTGCCCTGTAACCAGCTAATGAACTTTAGGCAAAGATACATTTCTTCACCTTTGGCCACCTTTTAACTAAAAGGTCCTTTAAATCCTTTGATCTCAGTCCCATTTCCCAAAATCAAAACCAGCCCCGTTGTTCGACAGGGAGACAGAGTTGAGTTTTCTCTTGACTTCTTGCCAGTAGAGTTGCATGCAATAAAACCTCTCTTTTGTTTTTAAACTTGGTGTCATAGTTATTGTTCCCTATGCACACCAGACAGTGAGTCCCTTGGTTTAAAACAGAGACAACCAAGGAAGTCTTATGGATGAGTTGGAGTTTAGTAGAATAGTGAGATGAACATCTCAGGTGTCAGGATTACCTTCTGCAAAGCCACAGAGACTTGAGAGCTTGTGAGCTGCCTTGGTTAGTAAACTGCAAATAGCTCATTGTAGATGAAATAAAGAACCTGCATGGACACCTAGTCTGAGAAGCTAGTCCTAGAGAAGAGCCTTGAGCACATGGCAAAGGGTGCTGCCACTAGAGGAGGCTGCAACATGGATGGACCTGGCTGACATGCTCAGTGCAACAAGTCAGAAACAAAAGGACAAATGCCATATTTTTCCATTTCTATGGGGTACCTGGAAGTGGCTAATTCATAGACACAGAAAATAGAATGATGGTTGCCAGTCACTAGGGGAAAAGTAATGGGGAAGTGTTATCTAAGGGGGACAGATTCAACTTAGGATGATAGAAACTTCTAGAGATGGACGGTAGGGATGTTTGCACATCAGTGGATGTATCTAGTGTCATTGGACCATACATGTAAAAATGGTTTCAATAGCTTATCATGCTACGCATGTTAAATGTTGTGTATATAACATGCTAACATATTTCACCACATCAAAAAGAAAATTCCCAGTAAGCACAGTGTTCTGGTATCACCCTTCCTTTCATACATGTTCAAGGGTCTTTGTTTTTTTTCTACAGGGATGTAGTGTGAAAACCACACACTCACAGGAACTGTTCCAGATTCATCTTGCAAATAATCTAGCAATCTTAAATAGCTGTCACCTCCTGAAAGAGATAAACCTTTAAATCACACCATTTCTCCCTCTTCCCCCCGTTTTTAACAAACCTCCCTAATTTCGCATACCTTTGGATAGAAGGAAGAAGGGAGCTGGCTGAAACAGCCAAGCTTCCCTTTGATAACTTGCTCCCTTTCCTAATTAACAAGACCCCACACAACTAAACATCTGCCAACTTCAAAAATGTTCACCGTAATGGGCTTTGATCACAGTGCAGCACACAGTATCTGTACTGAACAAGAGAATTCCACACAGTCAAAATCAAATATCATTCAGTGCAGCCTCACTTAAATCAGTCCAACTGTGGGAAGGGTTAGTTGGACCGTCCAGGCTGGGGTGGGGGTGGGTTCTGCAGGGATGGAGATGAGCAAGACACAAGCATTGCCAACTCAAAGGAGCACCATGGAAAGCAAAGAAGCCTCCTATGTTTCTCTACACATCATCATCACAGACACATGGGAGGGGGGTTGTGTTAATTCTTCCCTAAGCATTTTGGGGAAGAGGAGTGTTCTAAAACCTACATTTGGTAACTCATCACTGACGTTTACATATCTGACTTTCTCACTTGAAAATCATCTGCTGCCAGTTCCTCTTCTTTCTCCTGGGTTCTATTCTCCCTAAATTCCAGGCGATCTGTCATCTGGCGAGTTGATCCAACAATTTCTGTCATGCCTATAAATCACTTGATGCTTCCTGGAGGAAGTTACAACGCAACATCCTGTCATCGCTGTAGGAATTCCACAGTTCCATCCAAAAGCTGGATTCATAACTTTCACAGAAAGCCCAATGGAAGCAGTTCCTCCTGGCAAGCACTCAGGAACACCGCTGCACATTATTACTTCATGTGATCTTGTCTCAAGAGAAGCATCCCTCCAGCGGTGACGGTGCTTGCATGTAAAAGACAAACATGGCAGGGAAATGTTGAAAACACTCAGAGTGAATTCAAATGGTGGGGTTGCCTTTGAACCACAACTGTTTTCCTCTCTAGAGTCATTAGTGCTAATTACTAACAACTACCCTGGTGACAAGTGCTGGCAGTTACTTTGCTGCTAATTGGCTTCAATTTACCGCTCTGACTGTGTGGTCACAGGTATATATTTGCTTGGCGCAAGAGGCGAGGCGAAGCAGGTCGTGGAGGCCCAAGGCTCTTTTTCTGCAGGGCCTTGTCTGTTGGTGTTGCTCAACATACTGCCCTATACCCAGCTGGTCTGAAGGGTCCCCAGCAAGCGTCACCTGGAGCACACTTGTTCATCACTTCCTAGAGCACAGATTGCGTGGAACACCAGAGAAATTCTGACTCAATAGCTCCCGGGTGGAGCCCAGGAGCGAGAGCATCAAACAAACCCCACTGTTGGGCCAGGGCCACTGTAGAGCAATGATGGTCTCACTGACTCTGTCTTAGCGGTTGCAGATCTTGCTTCTTCAACCTCCCTGTGGCATCTTGCAAAACGGACTCAGAGGCCACACCACAGAACTGGGTCCTAGAGGTCTCAGCTCACAGAAGGGTGGTGGCACCGTTTAACAGGGATGGTTGTTTACAGATGGGGATTTTAGCAATGACTAGATTAGTTTCTTTACCTCACTAAACCTAACCGGGCACTTTGCAGTCTCTCTAGTCTGTGTTTTCATTTGTACAGAATGAATCACAGGGAGGGCAGGAAAAAGAGGAAATGCATATTTACCTCTGCTTCAGGTAGTCATTGGACTGGTTCAACATTAGGTTTTATCACCAACACTGCTCTTAAAAGCATCTTGGACCTAGAAGTTGTGATGACAATCACAGAACACTCCAGTCCCTACCAGATTCGAGGACACAGCTAAACAATGAGAATGCAGAAGTCCCCAGAAACAGACAGGGTGCTGGGACTTCAGGATATAACTTGATCAGAGTAACCAGTTTATTGAGCCCACCAGGTACCACATGGCAGGATGGTACCAGCCGGCATCCCTGCAACCCCCACGGAAGGGAGAGACCCTAATGTGGATGTTGTGAGGCACAAGTAGTGCCTGCAGGTCCTCCAGCTCTTGATATGTGTTTATGGAGCATTTCTAATGAGGAAACTGAGCCACAGAGAGGTTCTGTGGCTACTGCCACAGAGGTTCAACTACTGCCACTCTGCAGGATGTGGCAATAACCACTCTCCCATTTCTTTCCTCTGTGGTGAGTGACATCTGCTTCACAGGCAAGACCGAAACCCGCAGAGGTTAAAACTGACTCAGCTTTTGATTTGGAAGTCTGTGCTACACACACTGGGCTCTCCGGTAACTGGTCCATGTCCCTACTCTGCAGAGGGAAGAGCAGACACACAAATAACCCAATTCGAGGGTGAGCATGTCACAGGGCTATATGCCCAGACATCCTGTGAACTCAAGGTGACGCCTGCACCCTATGGATGGGCTAGCGGGTGGCTGACGAGGGCACTCTGGGGCAGCCAGATTTTGCTTCCCTTTGGACAGATGTTCCCAGATGTGGCAGCTGCACCCGGTACCATCACAGGCAGCTTTCATGGCTGCTTTTGTTTTGCTCCTGTGCCCGTGGAATGATTGGAATGCTTAATTCCCTACGTGAGAATAGTTAGTACTGCAGAAACTGTAAAGGTGACGTGAAGGCTTAGACACAGACAGCCTGGCTGGCGTTTCCCTGGCATTTACAGAGGGTTTCTACATGTGATCCACACTGCTGGCGCAGAAAGCAAAACAGAAACCAGTTCACATCATATACTCCAGTGCATGGCCTGCTCTGCTAACAACATAGTTCCCAAAGGTCTGAAGGATTCAGCTGAACTCAAGGAGTTTCATCACTGAAACTAATCTCATAAAGATACGGTGGCTCCAGACTGAGAATTGTTTCCCCCAGTGTGAGGCATCTGCAGGCCCCCAAATCAGAAATGGAAAGTTTCACATAGAAAAGGAACTCAGCCAAAGAGGTGCATGATAAAAGGGGTGTCTTCCAGCCTCTGCCAACCTCAAGTGCTTCCTGCTTCTATCCCGTTTCAGTCACTCCATCCTCACAAGTCAGACCCCAGTGGGGTCAGGGTAACTCCCCCTGCCTCCCATGAAGCTGAATGTCATTTTCCCTACTTAGTGGCCAGCCTTTCCTTCTCCAATTCCACAGGAAGTGATAGCTTTTGTCAAACTCTCCAACTGTCATGGCCACCTACTCACATGGACGCCAGGCAGTGCGCAACCTAATCTGGTCTCCTTACTCGACAGGTAGGAAGACTGAAACCGAGCAAAGGAAACCTCTTCCTTGGGGGTATGTGGGTAGTGCAGACAAATAAAATCACTTTCAAAAGCCAGAAACACCAGGTTTTTCTTTTCTTTACCACCCTCTACTTTTATTGTTATTATTTTTTAATGCAGAGCATTGAAAGAAAAGTTGGCATCAGGAGCAGAAGCTCACTATGAGATAATAGAGCAGCTATCCCTCTACAGGGCTTTCTCTGCTGCCAGGTTTGCCCTGGAACATGGGCACAAGCCTTTTTAAGAAGAAAACTGACAATGCCGATGGAGAACCTTAAGAAAATTCAAACCCGTTCACCTAGAAATCACCCTCTGTAAATTGACAATAAAAATTCAAAAAATACCCTAAAAGAAGAAATGTCATATGCCCCCAAGTTCAACATAATTTTAATTAAATCTTTTCCCAATCACTCATAGCCTACCTGGCCCCAAACAGGAGTATATTTTAGGAGAGTAACAGTGATGGATCACTGGCTGGAGCCAGTGAAAATGACAAGCTAAGGAGACCAATAGCATTATGTGAAAATGAAAAAGAGGGCATCAGGTTGCGGAGGAGGAAGGAAAATGGAAATATTGAATCAAACAGAGGGGACCCCCTAGGTGGTATGACATGTGTGCTTTCTGTTTCCTCTCCCCTAATTTTCTCCAGTCTTCAACAGGTCCTCTGATGGGCACATTTTAGTTTCTAACAAGGAACACAGGCACTTTAACTTCGTTAGAAGGCTGCTTAAACACCAAAACCGGATGTGCTTTCTCACTCTGACCAAGGGTTTTGTCCAGAGAGGTGCTCAAACCCCTGGCTCCAGAAGCGCAGAGGGGGTACTCAGAGGTCTGGCTGCTGAGGCACAGATTATTAGGCTGTGCTTGGGAACTGGAGGGGGATGCATGAGAAAACACTGTGGCGGGAAACAAGCCTTTCTGGAGGAAAGGGATCAAGGGCTGACTAGGAAGAAAAAAGATTTGTAACAAATGCAGCCAGTTAGTAAGATTAATGAAAGGAGAAACCACTCTGCAAGGCGGTCAATCTTCAATAATTTAAGGGTAATCGAGACTAATTTCAAGGTAATAGGAAAAGCTACCCATGTCTAAATTTTGGCTGAGATTCCTTTGTGTGCTAAATGGACTAACTCTTGTGAAGTCAGAGTAGCACTGAGCACTGAGCTGTTCAAGCACTTTCCAGTTCCTATTCCAGACAGTGATGTCCCCGGGGTCCTGTCTCTGACAGACATGAGGGCTGTGAGCTGATGGACCAGCAGCAAGATAGTCCTTCTGTTCCAGAAAATCAGAAATGGTAAAGCAGGCTGATAGAGGAGGGAGGAGAGACAATGCACACATACATAGAATAAAACAAACATTCCTAAGAAGGAATTAAGCCAAATCTCCCTAGATGGCCAGAGGATAGAGAACTCTTGAGCTAGAAGGGGCACGATTTCATTTTCCTGACCCTGGAGCACTTTCACTTATGAGCAAAAGCAGCATGTCTCAAGGGCTAGAGCATTGCCTGTGACACTGAAATGACCGATGTGACTGCATCTAGTGTATCTGCATGTGCTGCACACACCTAGATAACATATGTATCACATGCATATGTACTATGTGCTCCTATACACACATGATGTATGAGCATCTCTATGCCTGCACGAGTCCATCTGCATAGAAACCTGTGTGTGACTATGACACTGACATCTCTATAAATGCATAGAGAGAGCTCATACAGTCTCTATACAGTCAAGTTCTAGTTGGTCGTGGTCATCTGTAAGTGGAGAAGAGGCAATCACTTGACCTCTATTACAATTTAAAGTGAGTCACACACACAATGGAAACAAGCATTTCATTTGTTCCAAGGGGACAGTCCAGATTCCAGAAAGTGACTCTCCTAGTTTTCTGAGGGAGACATGACATGACATGACAGGAAGAGACGGTGTCATGGGAGCAGCAGGGGCTGGCTATGTTTTAGCTGCTGAATCTCCTGGCAGGAAGGTAGAGACACCAGTCCTACTCTACAAGGACAAACAAACAAAAACAGAAACAAACTGACTCTGAGAAGTTCCCTGCTCAAGATTTCAGCCAGCAGTGGGGTTTTCAGGGCACCTTGGTGCTGGTGAGACCTGGCCTCTAATACGGACCTCTGACCCTACAACACCTCTGACTCTACAACAAGTGGCTTCTGCAGAGCTCATGGACACATCAGCCCTCAAGTGACCAGCCCACTGTCTTGGGTGGTGGAGGACAAGGTAAGCTCTCAGAGGGCACAGGTTTGGTTTGCTTTTGCTGCCCATTCAGCGGAGATAGGAGAGCCTCTGGCACGTGCACACAACACACATCTGTTGAACGGATGGTGCATTTTGACAGAGTTTCAAACGCCAGAGCTGGACGGAAGCGCTGGGTTCCCCCAGAATACATGAATTGGTGAAGCGATTAGCACAGCTGCCTTTGTCTGATAGGAGGAAGCAGGCAGGCTGAGGGACTGGCAGTTCTTTGACTTGATTGTCCATATGGTGGGGCGGGGCCACAAGGGGACCCTGGCATCTGCCCCAATGCCAGGGTGTCCCAGGGCTTCTTAGGTGAATGGGGCCCTGAGATGCTTGGTAGGTGAGAGGTTCCTGTGGTTAGTAAGTTTCTCCACCAACGTGAATCAGCACAGACAGATGTCCAAGAAGTCCTCACCTCATGGGATCAGCTTACTTTTGTCTAACCCATGCTCCTGCCAGTGAACTGACTCAGAATCCCCCTGCACACTGTTGCTGACATACCCTAAAATGCAATGTCCTGCAGCACTGACCTTTCAAAGACCAATGAAGAAGTGGCTCTCTTACACCAAGGTCTTTGGGGGTCCTGTGGTCAGGGAGCCCGAGCCTTACAAACGACGAAGACCAGTGGCTGAAACGGCTCTGCCTGAGAAGCGAGCAGAGTCAGCAAACCCTCAGCTCCCGCCCAAGCTTCTCCCTTTGCCTGCATCACGCACACTCCCACCAAGCCTGTGAGAGAGCCCTGGAGAACACAGCAGGGAGCCATGCCAACCCAGCCCCAGCCCTCCGAGAGCTGACACGTCTCCAGGGTGAGAACGGCATGAACCAGAAATGGATACACACACAAGGAGTCACAGCTTTGCAGCAAAGGGTGGAGGAAGAGTGTGAAGGGAGTGCTGTTCAGAGAGGGCGGTCAGGGAAGGCCCTTCTGCTAAGGTGACAGCTGAGCAGAAAAACCCAAAGAAAGGAGGGGGTAGGCAAGGAGGTGATATGGGGACAGAATTCCAAGCAGAGGAACAGCAAGTGCAAAGTCAGTGTGCCTGGTGTGTGGCATGTGGTGTGTGCCTGGTGTGTGGCATGTGGTGTGTGCCTGGCATGATGAAGGCAGAATGACAGCCAGGGGGTTGAAATGCAGTGTGGAGGCGGAGAAGCCCTGCACTCAAACAACCTTGCAGGGTGGGCTTCTGGGACCTATACCTGTGCACTCATGCAGGGACCTTGCTGAGGACCCCCAGATGACTCAGTGGATCTACTCTGCCCATGGAGGGCTGGCCGAGTTGACCCTCAAAAGCCACCTGTATATGTGCGGAAAGTGCCCTCCAGTCCCCATTACGCAAATACCTTTATCTTCAGTTTATGAGAGGGGATGACAAGAATTCTGTAAAAATACCCATGGGGTGCCATCATTTTCTTTTTAAATGTTTACTAGAGACTTAAGAAGAAATAGAAATACTCCTGTGTGGGGGCCCGAGCCTCCAAAGTGCCTCTGACTCCTTATTATGTACATTAATAAAGGAATAGGGGAATGTGAATAATTCAAAAGGGCTGATGAAGCTCCCCAGCTCTGGCTGTTTCTCCCCTTCTGCATCCCCCTTAATTTTGAACAAGTGCTAAATGGTCTTCCTGGGGTGCCCCATGCTGAGCCACAGGAAAGCCAGCTCTGGGACACGCAGATATGGTGGTTTGGCACTGGGAAGAGGCTATGGGCTTGCACCCCTCGCTACCAGCTCTCTGATCCCCCATCATCATCCACCCTTGGGGTCAGGCTTCCTCAAGGGAAGGCTGCTTGCCATGGAGTAGGCCCACAGAAAAGCATCTAATGCATCAAGTGTTCTATATGTGCCTTCTAGGAATAGGGAGGCTGTTACAATCTATGGATGCTCACCCAGCTCAGGAATGGGGGTGCATGCCCAGGAACTGGCCACCCCTGCATCAGCTATATGTGGTAAACTCTAAGGATGAAGGGAGAGATTTGGGTCAGTAATAGTAACTTCTTCAAAAAAATTAGATCAGAATTGGACGCCAGCTCTCAGTGAACAGAGGAGAGACTGGCAGTGGAATTAAACAGGAGCAAACCTTCACGTTTCTTGCTGTCTTCTGGGAACTCCAACTCCTATGCTCCCTGGGCCTGGGGCTCCATCTCTTCAAGGTGAGGGCTCCATGCTGGGACTTGTAGAATCACAGGCAGGGAGATGACCACAGCACACACTTGAGAGCTCAGCTAAGAGCCAGGACAATGGCTACTGTGTCTGAGTACCTGCTGCTCATGGTTGTTCTAAGTACCTCTGTGTCTCATGCTGATCTCAGGAGCTGGAGACTATTACCCTCACACTCACTTTACACAGGATCCCTACTCTGCCCCAGGTTAGACACCTACCCAATGTCACACTGCTGCTACGGGGAACACCAAGGACGTGACCCAGGGTAAAACCTGGGCTATCGGCTCTAGGACGTGACCCAGGGTAAAACATGGGCTATACTGCAGGATGCCAACTGCTGTTTACCCCAAGGTGTGTCCCTGTTCACCAGGCAATGGACAGTTCACTAGGTGAGGAGACAATATGAGGGACATGAGCCCACCAACCACGGTAAAGAGAGCTGGCTATGTTGGGGCAGCTGCTTCTGGGGGCAGGGAAAAGGAGTCAACAGCCAAGGTGTGGACCCCATTCTGATACACCTACAGCTGCACTAAAAGAAAATCCTACCTTTTCAGCTAGTTGTCATGTTTGCTAGGAAAAGGAAAACAAAATATTACACTGGCTGCAGCTGAAACCATGATCAAAGGGTGCTTGGTTTTTTTCCAGAAATTCAAGACTGAAGAACATTGATCTCTGGCAAGTCCTGCAGGCCCCTGAACTGTCTGCATGTTCAGGGGTCATGGCACCAAATGGGGGCACTCCTCTAAGGAAGAGGGACTTCAGTGGGACAATAGGTAAGGCCTGGATCCTGCCCCAGAAACTTAAAAGCACCACGTGGCTCAGAATTTGGGAGATGTTTTTAAAAACCCCTTATGCCAGAAGGGGGCACTGTTACCTCTAAAACCCACCTTTGGTTCTGAGGCTGCTAACCTGAGCTGAGAAAACGAAGCACCAGGTCCCACCGGGGCTGCCTGCAGATGTTCCAGGTTCCACCTCAGACTCCAGGCTCCCCCAGCTCCTAGCCCCGAGGAGCTGCTTCCTAAATTAAATTTTTCTGATGATTCCTTTCCTAGATTTCTTCTAAATCGCTGCCATTTTTACACCCTGGACTGCTCTCCTGAAGGAAGTTTGTCTTTTAAGAAAAGGAAGAGACTTAGCATTTGAGAAATAAAGAATTAGAAAATGAAGGGGAAAAATGCATCCTTTTAGAAGCCTGATATGGGTTGCTACAGCCTCAGCCCACATTCTGTTTTCAATGCTGGGCATAAAGAACATTTCCAAGTTGCATTCTTGGAAAGTAGCATTTGTTTCTTCTTGGTATTCATTTAAATCATCTTTCATTCCCTCAGGCTCTTGCTGGCCTCCTCATGCTCCTTTTATCCACAGCATCACAATGAATGTGTTACCAAACATACAGAATTTCAGGAAAGTCTTAAATGCCTCATCTCAGAAGCACATTGTATCAGTCAGACTGCTGTGTAACAAATCACCCCACTTACAGTGGTTTGAAAGTGCAGGTGGGTCATCTGACCTGAGTGAGCTGGGCTGTTTTCATCTGGGAGGGGTATGTACAGCATCTGTGATCAGCGGTGAATCAGGAGGGGCTGACTACTCTATCATGGCCTGACAGTGCTCACAGGACAGCGTAGGGGAGCTACATGTGGTCAAGTAGATGCTAAAGATAGAAGGTCTCCAGAAGGAGGATGCTGAGCCCTGAAGCTCATTTTCAGGGTCTCTGTCTGGAGCTCATTACTGTCTTCTTATTGGCCAAATCCAGTAAACAGGGCAGCACAAATTCAGGAATTTGATAAACTTCTCCCCTTGATGAGAAGAATGGCAAAGTTCTCCTGCAGGGCATGGAGTCAGAGGTGAAGTAAGGTCACATTTGCAAGCATACACAAGCACACACGCGCGCGCTGTACACACACACAGAGTTTCCCTACACATTCCATTGAAGAGAAGAACTCCTAATATGTCAGGAAGAGGGGCTGGAATTAAAGAATAGTCCTTTGATGCTTAACTGTGTCAGGTTGTACCTGTACCACTGTGGGAGGGGAAGGTGACTTTAGTGATCTGTTTCTGGCGTTCTGTAAACACTGAGCCATAACATACAGGACTGCACCTATTTGCACTTCTCCCTGCAATGTCCAGAGAGTACTTTTTCCCAGGGTCACCCACAGAATGCCCCAAAGAGATTTTCCAGACTCTGAGAACTAGAAAATGGTATCTCTGTACAGTTGTTTGTGTTCCTTTTTTTATTTTTTAATATTTAAGAGGGGGGAATTGAGTTTCCTTTTATGCCTCAAAACCATTTATATTCCTCCTCTGTGAGCTATGTATTCATACTCTTTGATCACAGCCACTGCTCTTTTTCATACTAATTTCTAGGAGTTCTTTGCATAAAATTTCGAGACCAACCCATTGTCTGACATGAGTCACAAAAATTTTCCTCCTGGGAAATCTTAGCGAAGGGCATCACATTAGCTGTCATGTGACTGTCCTCCTGTTTTAAATGTCACCATTTGTTAGAAGCCTGATAGAGGTGACATCTACTTTGATGCCATGCTATTATTTGCACCGTCCATCATATCATTTCTTTGTTTGCATTATTATTTCCTTTTTCCTTCCCATGTTAAGAAAAATTAGTAATAGACATTGAGGAAGTCATCAACTAGTGCAGAGAGAGCCCATGATCCCTTCACCATTTTGCCCAGTGGAGACACGTTAGGTAACTAATTGTACCATGTTCAAGCCAGGAAACTGACATTCCTCCATCTTGTCAGAGGTGAGTCATGTAACTGCCACAACCATCAAGATACAGAACCATAATTACGAACATCTCCCAGCTATCCTTTTAATCACAGTTCTTCCTCATACTCCCTTACTCCCATCACCCTGAACTCTTTGCAGCTGTCAACACTATTTCCTTCCTAATCGATTCTATTCTCACCATCTTATGAAGTCTTCTCTAATGTTCCAAGGGTAGAATGTATCATTTTTCTCTTGAACAGGGACAAGTTCTGGCTCACTCTTGGGGGGCACACACCATCTTGCTCATCTTCACTCTGCTGTGTTCTTTTGTTCTCATCAGTGCAACCCTTCCCTGAATCATCTCAGTTGCCAGACACCTGTCTTTCATTCCTGAGATCTTGGACTTAGGTCCTCCCTTACCTCATTTCAGTAAGAGTGTGAAGAAATAGAAAAATGGAAATGGGTGTATTCCCAGGAGGCCTGAGAAAAATCACTTCTCCCCTGCTGGAGTTCTGGTCTACCAAAACTTCCAAGGCAGACTTCAAAACAAACACACACAAAAACCACTCCAAATCAAACAAAATATGTAAAATAAAGCTTTGTCTACTGGGAGAAGGCCCAGTGGTTGGGGGGGGGAGGCTATGTTCCTCAACCAGTATATTTACTGAGTTTATCTCTGGTTGCCAGAGGTGGTTTGTAGAGGGAAAGAAACCTGGCAAAAGGGACACCAGGGAATTCTGTCTGAAATGCAGCCAGACTGCTACCTCTGAGAGGGTTTAGTATTTGTTAAATTAGTATTCAGATCTCCCAGTTTTAGAAGGGTCTAAGTGTTTATGCTTTTGTTTAGAATCATTCCACTGGGTAATGTGCTCTTGTCTTTAAGATAGAAGTCTGATCTCAGTGGAGAAAGATAATAATGAGGGCAGAAAAGAAGGAGGCCAGTTAAACTGAACGCCGTTCAGCAAAAGGTCTCATTACATGCTCTGTTATGGAGGCCAATAATATACTCAACTTGACCCTTTCAAGGGAGGCCTAGAGAAAACATGTCTTCAATGAGACTATCTACAACACCATTCCACAATTCATTCTTTACCGCTTAGAAGTTATGACCTCTAATAAGAAATTGAAGGTATAGAGAGTCTTGATTGCAATTATTATATATTAAAAAGGAAACTGAAGCAAACTGAAAACTGCAGGAAATTCAGCCTCTCAAACATCTGTTGATATCACTGAAAGTAACAAAAAATAAATGTAAGTGATATAAGCAGGACCTAGGTATGGAAGCAAACTGAAAACTTCAGGAAATTCAGCCTCTCAAACATCTGTTGATGTCACTGAAAGTAACAAAAAATAAATGTAAGTGATATAAGCAGGACCTAGATATGGAAACTAATCTATTAAATTTCATCTTGTCTTTAGGTCATGGTTAAAAATTTCATCTGTTCCTTGGCGACCTGTAAGCCCTGGATTCCTCTATGTTTTTATTCAACACACCAGGTCTGCTCATTCATTATGTCTGAACTGATGCCCAGAGTGGATGCAGTGATAGGAAGAGTCTGCATATTCCTTTGCTCTCCATTCATCATCTATATTTCCCCTGTGCCATTACCTGGCACTCAGCAAAGAAACAGGATATTGATATTCTTAGCACATAAATAGTCAAGTCCAACACACAAGTTTGCAAATGGTGCAACCACTTTGGAAAACTGTTTGACAGTTGCTCAAAATGTCAAACACGAGTATTAACATTGCAGGTAATGAGAGCAATTCTATTGCCAAATAAATCCCCCAGAGAATTCAACAAATACATCTACACAAACACCATGTATTTGAGTATTTATAGCAGTAGTCTTCATAATGTCCACAAGGTTTAAAACACCCAAATGTCTATCACTGATGAATACATTAAAAAAAAGTGTGGTCTATTAATAAACTTGCAGGCAATTTGGCCAATCGTGGATACACTTGGATACACCTTCACACATTATGTCAGGTGAAAGAAGTCACAAAGATCACATATCATATAGTTTTATTTATATGAAATACCCAGACAAATTCTAGAAGGCAAAAATACATTGAGTGATTGTTATAGACTGGCAACAATGATGATGTGGCGTGACCACTAGTAGTAAGAGGCAGTATCTGTTGTGGGGTGATTAAAATGTCCTAAAATTAGAAAGTGGTGTCTGTGGTTACAACTCTTGGAATATTGAGTATACTAATTCAATATTCAGTATTTACCTCATTCCCCAATTTAGCAGCATAAATGTTATGGCCTATTGAATCTCAACAAAACTGCTATCTAAAACACAAACATCAGATAAGGGCTTGCCCAGTGAAACACTTGAAGAGAGACCCATGAGCCCCTGGCCCCAATCCCCCCCCCCCAAATCAGTATCGGAGAAAAAATTCAAAGCAAAGCAAACTAATATATTTATAACTTTGGAGGACAAGCTACATTACTTGTTCTCTTACACATTACAGAAAGACCCTCCGCCCACCCACCTTTCAGTATTTCCTCCACTTATAGCAGGATTCACTGCTGAGTCACTCGTTTTCTGATATTCAGGAAAAGCAGATGCAGAGAGATGAAGTCAGAAAGTTCCTAGGAAGCAGAGCTGGCATCAGAATCGGGTCACTTCATGAACCATTTATTCCAGAAAGCACTTGACCTTCTTTGTCTTCATGAGCATCTAGTCTAATGAGGAAGCCATGTATTTGAATGTTTTGAATAAATGCGATGCTAAGCCTTTTTTTTTTTTATGCTAAGCTTTTAAAAGGGTCTGCTGCTGAAACAGATGACACCTCAATCAGGGAGAGGTGGCATGGCCCAGGAGGAGGATGTACCTCAGCAAAAGACAAGCCTCCAAGTGGACGTGAACCTATCAGAGGGGAAAGAAGGCAGCCTCAGCACACAGTCAGGGGAGGCTTGGCTGGGGGCTAGAGAGAGTTCACCAGGGGAAAGGAGACCCCAGAACACAGGTCCTTCCATCCTAAAGGCCATCTGATCATGCAGAACAACTCCCATGAGTTCTATTTTCTGTTACTCCTAGGAAACTCAATGAATATTAATCAAATAATCAATGATGGTCCTCCATTCAAGTACAAAAGAAAAAAGCAGGTACAGGCCTGGAATGCAAGGATAAAGCCACAGACTGGCTCCCATGCAGCCCCAGTTGAAGTGCCATTTCCCAAAACCTGACCCAAAGGCAGCAACTATAGCAACAGGGATGAGAGGGGGTTGGCTGAAAAATATGGACTCCAAGGACAAACCCTTAGAGGCCTGGGAGATAAACCAGAAATGTACTACCCCACATGCTTCTGGGTCAGGAGTTCTCAAAACACACTTTGAGAAACATTGACACTGTGACTATGACCCTGCCAGGTTTTAGGGACTCCCGAGTGTGAGGATGCAGGGGAGCTGGTGTAGAGACAGGTGAGATTTATCTTCCCTGGGAGACCACTTCTACACTATCATGTGGAAGGTCTTGGTGTGGGGATGAGTTCAGAGGCACCCCCATAGATGAATGGTGACTTTCACCACTATCTTTGCTTCTCCATCAGGAGGACTGATCATCAAATGGGATGTTTTTGATCCAGGCCCTACAAGCCAAGAGTCTGAGGCCCCCTGACTTCCTTGTGGAAAGCACTTGCCCAGGGGATGAACCCATTAAAGAAAGGTGACAATACAAGAGAAAAGTGACTATCTGGCCCCTTGGCCAAAAGAAACAGTGAAACTGCAATTGCAAAAAGTTAAACATAAGTGGAGGTAGAAGACCCAGGGGTAAGAGGAGGAGGATAGAAGAGATTCCTAAATCACAAAACATACCCTATTCTCAGTGGGACTTTGCTATCTGTAGGTGGAGATGGGTTTCCTGGGCAGATGAGCAGAACAAGCATCCACCTGAGTCAATGGTTCCCTGCACTTGAACAAATAGCTTCACCTTTGTGGGTACCCCCAATTTTCTCCTTTGTAAAATCAGAACATTAACACCACGCTTTCAGGCTCTCAGGCTGCTAGGAAGATTAAATATCAAGCAATGTTCTAGCAACAGATCCTTGCACAAAATATTCTACCCCCCTTCTTCTCCTTCAAACAATGGGTTCTAGCAGGTGTACTATTAATGAAAATAGCTGTAAATATTTGCCGAGCGTCTACACCAAGTGCTGGGCATTGTTGTAAGGACTTTGTGCACGTGAAGGAGTCATTTAGTGATTAGAACAAGCCTGAAATGTAGTTACTGTCATTACCTTCATTCTTCAAGGTGGAGAAACTGCTCAACTCCCAAATTACATATGGTGGCCATGCAGAGTTGAAACATTCCTTATCCTACTACCTAAACAAAGAAAGCAAGTTGTTTCTTAATTAGTTCCTCCCCCAGTATCTTTCCTACCAGCCATGCTTTACACGAAATAAATCTCTAAAGAGTTGGAGGGAGAGAACTTCAAAAGTGATCATGCATACTTCTCAGGAGAGGAAGTAGTTATCTCTTTTTAATTCCAGGCTCATTGCCACAGAGAACCTGAACGACCTCTCACCTGGGCAACCTCACCCCTTTGCTCTCTAGCCTTCCCACTGTTGATGTGTCATTCAGGATGAACCAGCCTGGTGTGATCACAGTACCATCCCTGAAGTTCAGCAAAAAGCAACAGCTAAGATGATCATCCTATTTACTGTGAACACAGCCTCACTCAGTAGGAACCTGATCCAGAACATTTCACATCTAGTGCCAACTATGACAACAGGCAAGGGAGGAAACATTAGACAAAAAGTAGCCCTGATGTGTTCAGGGCAGAAATCTCTATATGCACCCAAAAAGAAAAGCGATGTGGCTTACAGTCCACTCAATAGCTGAGGGAACATGGGTAAACCACTTCCCCAGGGTTGGGCTTTATATTCCCATCTTTGAATGAGAGCAGGGAATTGGTTCATTTCTAAGGTCTACTGGAACAGAAGGCATCTCTGATTTCCTAGAAGGCTTTGGTGTGAGATATAGGATGACAAATAGGAAACAGGGCTTCAAAGACAAACCTAAATTTGACCAGACTGTACCCTGTGCTGTCTATATTCTTGAGACAGTCACTTATCCCCACTGAGTTCCATGGGAGATGCTTACTCTCATCCTCCTAATAGCCTTTCCTGTTCTCACCTATTAATAGAACCACATTTCAACATTTGGATGCAAGTACAGATTCCTGGTTGCAAGGCAGGTGGGGCTCTCCTCCATAAGGGCTGGCTATGTCTGGTCTGTACAAACCAGTCATGGAGCCCCTGTCCCTACCAGCAATGAGAGGGGTCTAGGATTCAATCTGTGGGCAATTTACACTGTATATATTATGAGCAGTAAAGATAAGTCAGCCATGGAGGTTCTAATCCTGAATTTAAAGGTTGGAACTCCTGATGAAAAAAATTTTAGAATTACTTCTTCCTTCTTTCTTGAGACCATGGAATGAAGATCAGATTTCAGGTTAAGGCAGCTGTCTTGCACCTATGAGGCTCTCAGCAACCCCAAGCTAACATGACAGGAATGGAATCTAAGATGGGCGAGATGTGTCTTGATGACACAGCTGAGTTACTTCACACACCAGTTCTCTTCAGAAGGAAGTAGGCCTGAAGCACTGCTAACTTGCAGCCAAAAGTCCTCCTAACTCAAATGACCTAAGTATCACCTGGCATAGAATTTGGCGAACCGAAGATGCCTGTTGAGTGTTAGCAAATACCACTTACTGGTGGACAGCTCTTTTGTAAAGGCACCAGGCAAGCTTCCTTTTAACTACGTTTGTATTTTCCTGCTAAACTAAAAATGAAAACAATTTGGTGGAATTTCTTCTCTTTTCCAGGCACTCTCTCCTCTCTAGCTTTCCCTGATTCAACTCGAGCTCTTCAGCTCAGTGCAAAACAAGGCCAACCTACCTTCTTGTGCCCCCTGAAGATCACTGTACCATAAGAACACAAGCTTTATCCTCTGGAGCTGCAAACAGCTGCGTCATCAAGAATGAATGCAGGGTCTGCAAGTTCCCAAGGGGATGGTCTCCAATGGACATGCATCTGAGAAATACCAGGCTACCATATGGGCTCGTGACTAATGCACTTTGGTTATCTGGTCACTTTTTCTGCTACTGAAGGGCAATATCTTACTGATGACAGAGACTGAGCTCTGATCCATTCTGTGGAACAAGGCATGAACACCTGGCTTCCTGCTGGTCTCTAGCACACCTGCTGCTCCAACTTAAAGTGTGAGCTTCCTGGAGACCGTGAACCACAGGGAGGCATATCAGAGGGGCCAGTACAGAATAAAGCTAGCAACAGGTGAGAGGCTGAATCTAAAAGTTGAATTTACAGGTGGAAGGAAACAGTATAAAACAAGTCAAACTACTGAGAAGAGAGGAAGACTGAGTAGAAACCTTGCTGTAAAGGTCATTTCAGAGAAGGGGTCACCACCCTCTACGCCAGAGGTCACAGATGTTCATTCACAAGCAGAGACAAGAGCTATTTGGCCTTAAAAGTTCCCCTAAAAATCTGGATAATTTTCAGCTGTCCAAATAGCTGCTTGACAATTTTATTAACGTCATCAGCTGCCGGGTGGCCCTGTCTGCTTCTGAAAGAACATGTCCTCACTGGGGACTGCGTGTCCCAGCTGCTTGCTGTTCCCAGCACCTTCCTGGTTTTGAATGAGCCAGACAACATGGAAACTGTCTGTCCAGATGGCCCTGTGGCAACAATGTGGCAGGCTGCCTCTGTGGTCAGTGGGCCTCTTTCTCAGAGGGGAGGTGCTACCAGGGACCCTGCTTTAGCTGCCCTCGCTAAAGCCTTTGTGAGTGAGGCACAGGAGTGCTCAGGACCTGTGGGGCTTCACCAGCAACACCACAGACACTGCAAAGCACACACACAGGTCAGTCAGCCCTGTGACTGGCACTTAGTGAGACATAAACATTAACTTGTCATTTTGAAACACCTACAGCCTACACCTTTCTGCAGTCTTTGGAGGTCTCTGAACAGCACTGCTCTACTCTGCTTACAATGAAAGTTATTTTCTTACATGGTGGGACAACCCATAGTTCTCCCACCATCATATCACCTGGGAACCATCACCATTTTCCCTTGTGTTCACCCCTCTCCTTCCTCCCCCCTACCCTTTTGCTCTGTGCTTCAGTACTATGGTCAACTGGCTAGTTTTGATTTTTCTTGACCTTTCGTTTGGTTTCTCGCTTGTAAACATAAAAGTGAGACCATTTGGAAATGATCTTTTCGTCTGACTAGTTTCAGCATCATTCCTTCCAGCTCCAGTTGTGTTGACCGTTTACGATGAACAAGGTGTATATGGAATGCTGTGTCCAGAGTTAGACTGGTGTTTGTATGCATGAGATGATTTATGCTCACAGCATTTAGAAGGGGATTAAGTACCACCAATCCCCATTTTATTTATAAGAAAACAGAAGCCCAGAACTATTTAATAATTCTAAGATCAAAGTGAGGAAGTACCACGGTTGGCAATCGTCATTCAAGGATAAATCTTGGTGTTTTTTAGTTATATGTTGTGCTGAGTCTCTGGGAAGCACCCCTTGTTCCCAACCCAGGCCCAAGCTAGTTCACTTCATCACCTGTTAATCCCTAATGGATCCTTGAATCACCTATCACTTCTTATCTGCTAGATCTACATCTCTTTGATTCACTAGAAGCACAAGTACTTGACCTTGTCTTCCAACTCTTGACATTTTCCTTAAATAAAATACAAATATGACCAATAATGTATGAAAATTACAAAATAAAAATTTTAAAAAAGGACATATCTGTGACACAGGTCAATGAACTAAGTGATACAGGAGAATGACAGGATTAGCAGAAATATTTTGTTCCATTTAAATTCCTTGATGCCCCTGCATATATTTCTGTTAGGAATTTCAGAGATCCCCAAAATAGATTTTCCTCAGTATTACAGGAAATTTACCATTTTAACCTTTTAAAATGTATAGTTTAGTGACACTAAGTATGTTCATACTGTTGTACAACTATCCACCGTACCTACTTCCAGAACTTCTTTATCGTTCCAAAATGAAACTTCATACCCATTAAACAGTAATTCTTCATTCCCTCCTCACCTCACCCCATGACGACCACTGTTTCTACTTTCTGACTCTATGAATTTGACTATTCTAGGTACATTATGTAAGTGGACTCATGACGAATTTTTGTTTTGTGAATGGTTTATTTCACTTACAATAATGCCTTCAGGATCCATATATATTGTAGCATGTGTTAGAATTTCCTTTATTCTTAGAATTAAATAATATTCTGTTGTAGTATGTACACTGCATTTGCTGGTGTCTACTCGGGTTGTATCCACCCTTCGGCTATTGTGAATGTTGCTACAGTGAACATGGGTGATTTTTAAAAAGTGTTTTTAAAGGCTGTTAATAAAAAAGTGAACTTTTACATTGAAAAACAAAAACAAACAAAAAATCTCAGCACTTAATATCCTTGAGTTTGTAGTGCTTTTCCTTGCTTATTTAACCTCTCTTTTCTTTGTATAGGTCCTGCTGATGTTTCATCTGAAATAGTCATTTTCTGTCTCTGAAGACATTACTTTCAGCTCTCTGAGAAGCTTTCTGCTCCTCTCAGCCTTTTCTATATGTTTTTTTTTTCCTTCCCATTTCTTTTTTCCAATTTGTCAAAACTAATCTCTGGTTCTATGTTAAGAGTTTTTCCTCCAGTGTCTGCTGGCTCTTCACAGAATGCGTGAGCGTGGCACTAAACATAGCTGGGCAGCTGTGAGTTTGTGGATAGGCTTTAAGCCCCCCCCCCTCATTTTATCGAGATCTGTTGACACATAACACTGTGAGTTGAAGGTTCGCAACATGCTGATTGGATGCATTTACCAATTGCAAAATGATTCCCCAGAGCTTCAACTACCTCTCCATCCCATCACAGTCACCAGTCCTTTTTGTGATGAGAACACTGACAATCTATTCTTCCCACAACACTCAAGCCCATGTTGTTAACAAAAGCCACCATCCGTGATGGTGATTCCCAAATTCTGGCGTCTTAGACCTGGAAGTTGTACCCTTAGTTCAATATCCCAATGGGGTGGGCTTTTTGACTTCATGAAAGGGTGACAAAGGAGCCACGGCCTTTTACTCGATTGAGTCATTAGCATCCAGCCAAGAACTGGGGACCCCACACAGAGGGGCCTTAATAAAGAGTTCAAGCCAGGGACAGAGGGCTGAGAAAATAAAAAAAAGGGGATACTGAGGTATGCCATATGAAACCCAAGGAAGTTGTTAGAATCACTAGACTTTAGGGAGGTCCCCGTTCCTGGGACTCAGACCTGTGAGAGGGGGCAGCAGGATGTGGCAGACTGCAGCTTGGAGTGAACCTCACAGCCAGGTGCAGCAGGGATGGTTCTGCCCCAAACAGGCAGCTGAGAAGCTGAAGCAAGAGCTTCCCTCTCCCCAGTCTAAGCTCCCCTTCAGCGCTGACATCTGTGGGCTTTCTCAGGGTAGTGGCAAGACTGAAATGTTAGCAGAGACCCTGCCACAGTATCTTAGAGTCGAGTGAGTGAGTTTGAAGCAGAGAATAATTACATAAAATCACCTTAAATGAGCACCGTGGCATAAATCCAAGTGTCGGTGCCATAACTGTGGGAGGCCATGACCCCAGAGATGACATCCCGGAACTCAGACCATCCTATACAGCCTCCAGGGGCACCTGGCACCTCCCATGGCTGAGCCTGGACTGGGCAGGGGTGACAAGTAACCCACTGCTATCTGGTTGCCAAAAGAACTCCATTTTGTGATGCCAATCCCCACTCTGATCCATATGTCACTGGCCCTTGTCTTGTTGCTTTCCTCGCCTATTATCTTCATCTTTATGAACTTATGTTCTTGGCTTTTTCTCATCCCTTTTGTTCCATTTTAGTGGACTTTGCGAGGGTGAGGAACATCCTGCCAGTTTTGAAAATGGGCCTTTATAAAAAATGGAAGTGTGGGTCACTTAAAATATATGTGCAAACCCAATCTGTCCTCCGGGCCATCCCTTGTAACATCTGCAAGGCATGAAAATACTGCACTCTGAATGAGAGAAAGCTAAAATCATTTAGGTCATTTTGCTTGGAAAGAGAAGACTGAGACAACCAATGAATGATAGAGAAGAGTCCATGTGATGTGCAGCTGTTCTCCTGCTCTGGGAATAGGACTGAAGTGCAGGAGCATAGAAGTGAAATATGTTGGATTTTCACCAAAGATGAAGACTTGTCTTCACCTGGATGACAGGGGTGAGTGCACTGGCCTCCCTGCCTACAAAGACTGCCTGTGACTTGTTTTCCTTCCCTGATTTAGAGTCTCCAAATACGGAACTAAGTATGTAGCCAGTAGCTTATCAATTAATTTTGAAGCTGGGCCATGTGGAAGGTGGGATAAGCTAGATAGATAGGGTCCCTGCTCCTGGGTGTTCACAGTCTGGCCAGAAACAAGGACAAGTGAACAGCACTCTTAGTACCAAATAAATCTCAGTGCCCTCTCGCTGCATTTTTATCTACTTCCATACATAAATATGACTTATTATGTGTCACATCATTGGAAAAGCCCCGCATTAAAGTATACATCCACAGTCCTGACCTCCACCCTCTGAGGCTGCGCCTTCAGGGATGGTTATTTTCATTTAACCCTTCCCTTATGCTTGAGGTTTAAGTGTACATGAAGAGGTGACATCAGTTGCAAAGGTCATTGGGATGGTATTAGCGTCCTCTTCGCTATGGCAAATGGTCACCACTCAGCAGCTTAAAGTTGCACACATCTAACATTGTCCAACTCTGGAGCTAAATATGGAATCTCACCAATGAATGTTTGGGCTGGGCTGCTTCTCCCAGAGGCAGTGAGTTGGGGGTAGGTGTCTCTTTGCCTGCTCAGTTTCTGGCCTGCATTCCCTAGCTGGAGGCCACCTGCTCTGTCTTCAGAAAGCAGCCTCCAGCCTCAGCCCAGTTTCAGTCCATGAGGCTTCTCTTGTCAGATCTTCCCTTCCCCTCCCCCACCAAGGACACTGAGCTGTGTGGACTTGTAACCTCTGACACCAATTGTGTAGGTGTTTTCCTCCTAGCAGGCAATTCCCCAGCCTTCTAAGCACCAGCTCTGGTGCTCACTGATTCAGTGTGGACGTGACCACTAGCTTCAATTAAAGCAGAGTTCAGTGCCCAGGGCTGTTACCCTGCAGATGCCCAGCACCAGCAGTGGGTCCCCAGGTGACCCATCATCTGTCCTAACTGACCACCAAGTTTGCGGCTCCCATAACTCTTATCTTTCAGGTTTGCTAATCCAATGGATATACAGAGCTCAGCAAAGTGCTGTATCTATAACCAATTAATCAGAAAAAGATTCAACAATGAGATGGGAACTCAGCACAGGGCAGGGTATTGGGGTACAGTGGGAAGGTCCTACGTGCTCCTCCTCAGTCTGATACCCTTCCAGCACCTTGTCTTCAACAACCCAGAAACACTGTGAATCTTATCATTCAAGGGTTTTATGGCAGTTCCAATATGGAAACAGAATTGACATCAACATCGGTGGCAGGTGAACTGCTCTATTGCCAGCTCTTCTCCTTGGCAGGAGGTGGGGGGGGTGGGGCTGCAGGCTCCCTCACCCTCATGTCTTATTTTTTCTGGAGACCAGCTCCATCCTGAAGCTGTCCAGGGGTCCTACAAGAGTGACCTCATTAGGATAAAAGTGAATTCTACTGACCAGGAATAAAACCATGCAATGTAGAAGTCCTGTGTCAGAAACCATACCAAAGGCCAAATAGGTAGCTTTGTTAGCTTACAGACATATTACGTGTGGGCTCATCCATGAGGTCCAAGACAATCTTCCCATCTCAAGATCCTAATCACATCTGCACATCCCTTTGACCACCGACATTAATTTCACAGGCTCCAGGGCTTAGGATGACACTCTCTTTAGGGGTTATTATCCAACCTCCCATGGGTAGAAAGAGGGAGTGAGATTTGGACACATATCACTCTGCATGCAAGGCTCCTCATGGCAGAGTTGGTCAGTTCCTCCATTAGCCTCCGTGACCAGCACCTGTGGTTTTCTGCCCTCCCTAAAATGGTACACACCTGGGCCCAGTAGAGTATGCGCATGTGTGAGTGGGCACACCTGGGCCTAGGGGGTGGATAAAAGGGTGGTGTCACCCCAATGAGGAGAGAATGTGAGCAGAGCACAGAGAAAATGCTAAAAATAACTGGCCAGAGGAAGAGCATAAAGATTCCTGGAGGACTAGGGGGTTGGCTTGCCTCCCAGCCCCCCTGCCTCTGCTGCCCGTGCCTGTCTCCTTGCCTGCCAGACTTCCTGCCTGGTGTGCTTGTATGCCTGGTTCCCTGAAAGAGCACTAAAGCCTGTAAAATTCACCAAGGGCTCTGGGATTTTCATTGTCATTCTGAAAAAACCAAGCCAAATTTTAGATGCTTGTACTGCAATTGACGTCATAAACAGGATGGCTGCATTATACTCAAGAACCCTGAGCCAAAGTCACACCACTATAACTGTGTCCCAAATCTACCTACGGAATCATTCCTTCATGCCTTATCCAAAAATGCTCCATTTACCTGGAGTTCCCTTGTCCCTGGCCTCCCTCAAAAACTCCTATCTAACCTTCAGAACCCAGTTCAAGTGTCCCTCTGTATCCTTTTCCTGCCACCCTAGCAGAGCTCATTCTCCCTCTTCAGTGTCCCTTCGCACTTAGGGAAATTCTGCATTAGCAATGATGGTGTTACTTTGCACTTGTTTCTGCTTCTTCCTTCCCTTCTTCCACTGACTTGGGAATTCCCCATGAACAAGAATTCCCTCTTTCCTGTGCACTGGACAGCCCAGCGTCACCCGGCACAAGATGTTGGCTACATGTTCCCAAGCTGGCTTGAAAATAGCTAAGCCATAAATGAATTGCATGAATAAAGATTGCATGGTCTTCCCCAAAGGTTATACAAAAAAAGAGCTGAGTTGCATTTTTTTTCATTTCTTCCCCATTCATTTACCAAGCCCTGCTGAGCACTGCGTTAGGACTACAGAGGAGCAAGAAACGTGATGCCTTCCTGGAAGAAACATGAGACGTCTGGCATTGCCCAGGACAGGACGCATGACCACTGTGGTTGACAAGGTCACGCACATTAGCTTGTTTAAAGCGAGGAGGGGGGGGTATCTGCCTGAAGGGACCTCAAGGCAATCCCCAAATCTCTTCCAGCACAGGGAGTCTAGAGAATGAATTTATGGTGCACTCCCTGGCTGCTGGCAGCTCTGCAGAATTCCACAACATTTTCAGCATTACAAGATACCCTAAAAGAGTACAGGATGGTCTCACTTATATGAGGGATGTAGGGAAAATCAAACAAATAAAAAATGAAAACAACCAATGGGACTGAACCATGGAATGAGAGAGGAGGAGGGGGAAGAAGGCAGGGGAGGTGAAGCGTACAAAAGATCAGGATAGTTATCAAATGTTAGTGAAGTGGGAAAGCCCCGGGATAAAATAAATAAATAAA
>PVHY01007191.1:0-15094 GCA_004024945.1 Uropsilus gracilis
CCCCCTTCCCCCCGCTGATGCCACCCCTTTATCTACTCCTACAGGCGAGCCCATTCACACACTGTGCCTAGGTATGCACACTCATGGGGAGGGTGCAATACCACAGGTGTTGCTCATAGAGGTTAATGGCAGCAGGGTAAAAACCCTGATACTACATTTTCCCTATAAGTATGTATGTGTGATTTGGTTCTTGGAATTTTACGATGTGTTGCTAGTAGAAATAATAGGGATTTCTAATGAGGTTCCTCACAATAGAGTGGTATATATTAGGTGATTAGAAAAATTGCTTTGTTAAAAACTATGTTCCTTTGGGTCAGATATGCTAGGTTAGAATGAGACAATTGTGAAATGGACTCTGTTAATCAGATTAGACTGCCAAGGCTCATGCCAAAGGAGAAAGCATCAAGTGAGCAGGATATGGTGAAGGGTAGCATGTTCTCTATCGGCTGATACTATATGGCCTGTTATTGAGGAGGAAATGTATAACAATGCTGCCCAGCAGCTTATGCATCCTAGATGGCAAGAATCTGGCTAAATACCCAAGTTACCAAGTTCCAGAGAATGGCCAGGAGCCCTGTGGTCAGAGTTCCTAAAACTGAACTGATTTTTTTCTAACCATATGTTAGAAGTCCTCTAGTTATGTGCGTGGGTAAGTAGTACTGGCTGCCTAACAAGAAACTTTCAAGTTTATAAGCTCGGACATGCTAAACTTTCATTTCTAGTTGCAAAGTGATTTGCTGGGTTGCAGTGACTCAGAATCAAATCCCTTCCTGGAGATGGGGCCTGGGTAATTGTAGTTTGGGAAACTCCACGGATGGTTTAGGTTTTAGCCCAAACTGGCTAACAAAAAAGGCCAACAGCATGTCCAGGGAAGAGCATTTTATATAAGAGCTCTTGAAACTGTTTTCTTCCTATGAGTGTGAATTCTTAGAATCATGGTTACTCTTCTTCATTTCTCCAATCCAGTCTGCACCAGCAGAATACAAAGCACGGTCTCTCTTGTCTTCAAAAATTGCTGATCATCCTCCTCCAACACTGTATGTACATCGGGATTCTGAACAGCTTACCAGAAATTCACAATAATTTTTCCTGAGAATGGCATCACTTTATAATTTATTGTCTTGGCCAAAGAAACAGGCAGGATTTAGGTTTAACTGCTCCACAATTGAGCATAGTTTGAGTGTTCTGCTTCACCTCAATAAGAATAATTATACTTTTTATTACTTTTATTGACTTGTTTCTCATCTATGATTCCACAGACAACATTGTTTATAGATTGAATTATATGATCCTTATACATCACGAAGATTTTTCAGCTTCTTTCAGAGAATTTTGACTGTAAAATAGTTTCAGAGCCAAATGGTACACAATAGCCTCCTCTGAAGGAGTATATTTACTTCATTATTTATTTTTAATGAAAAATCCGCAGTCACCAAAGGACAGATGCTCTTCTTACTATAAATATACCAATATAGAACTGTATTTTACTCCATCTTTTAAAGCTTGTTCCTGAATAATTTAATTTTAATAATTTTAAAATGGATTTGTTTGGCAATTCAAAGCTCCATAATCATAGAAACAATAGCTTCAGTTTTCAAAATCTTCTCCAGCACTGCCATTTCACCTTATTTTATGGTGTGACATTTAATTACATACACTATGAGACAGATGACTAGCATTGGTTCTTGAAACCCATTTGTGTGTTCTCCTGTCTCCTATGGCCTTTTAGCTCTACAGCTAGTCAAGGCAATAAGTCAGACTCACAATGATCTCAGCAAGGCAGCATCTTTGTTATCTGCACACATTTTTCCAAAGAGAAAGGTATTCTTTGCATCAGCACCATAGAATATCTACTCTGTGATAATCACTCATTTCTCTATTCCTCATTGTCTATTATCAACTCTTGAAAAATACCTGACTGGGACAATTGGAAGTTCAGAGGGCTAGTAAAGGATAAATTCAAGCAATCATCCTGTAGCTTCCTTGAAATTTACCTATATATTAATCCAAATCAGCAGAAAGTTACATGCCTAGATTGTACCATCATACACTGTCCTTCATCTAAATTTCTTAAAAAAGCAGTTTTATTTATTATCCTCAGTTATTACAGAGATCTACTTGAAGACATAATCATTGTAGAGAGTGCTTTGTAAAAGTTTTTGCCCCACAGCTTTTTGAAAACATGTCTATTGCATTGTGCTGTTAACCATCTTAAATAAATCTTCTTGAGATAAAGACTCCTTGGGAATAAAGTTATTCATTCTTCTATGAAACTATGCCACCATTAAACTAATTTTTATGAAATTTTTATTTTGACTTCTGAGATATTCAGGTTTTATTCAATTCTTGCGAATTTCTATAGTCAAGCTTTTTATCATTTTGTGGGTTTCCTCCTTTTTCCATTTTCCAAATTTTTAAATTTACTATTTTTACTTTGATGTTATCTATTGATGCATTTATATATTGAATATAGTAACTTTTTATTTTCTACCTATGGCTTCATCAATTGCTTTTTGAGTTTCTTCTGTGTTCCAGAAACAGTTCCAGGCTTGAGGAGGGAGTGTGGGATGAGATGAAGGTGTTAGGAAATTGAACAAAAAGACATTCCTTGTGCTCAAAGTACTTAGTCACTCAGAGATCTCAATCTTTACTTTTCTTGTGAACTGTCTCAAAATATTTTGGGAGTGTGTAAATGTAAATTTGCACCCCCAACTTTCTTACCTCTCGGCATTGCCATCTTTCCCTTGTCCTTCAAGATATCTTTCCAGTTAGAGCTCAGAGCATGCAGAGCGTGTCTGATGATTGCTTCCAGACGGGTGCTCATAATCTCTATCTTCTGACCATTTTCCTTCTCTGGCCTCTTCTTTCTTTGCTTGTCCTTCAGGGCATCTCCTTGTCATAGTTGCTCTCTTCTCTGCTGCCGTTGCTACGTGTTTGTGTCTGACCCTATCTTGAAGCGCTCCTTGACCAAGGCCATCCTGGACCTGCAAACAGTTGCATGGAGATTTCGCTAAAAAAATCACCCCTTTTGTTTTTTGGCTACTCTTTCTGTCAGATTCTGAGTTCTTGTCTCTGGCTTTCCAAATTCCCCAGATCTCCCAGTCCATCCCAGACATATTTATGCTGACATATCCACTACAATTAATTAAATCTATTAATTAATTAAATATAAGCTGATGTGGAAATTGAGAACTATTTCTCTGTTGTTAAAAAGTCTATTAGCTTTATCCCTGTTGGTCAGCACTTCAAATGGTTTGAATGAAGGCATTTTCCATTAAAGTTACTGAAACTGTACAGGAAAATTACATTTAATGGGTTAGTGACTCACAGAAAAGAACACATGATTATCTTTCCAAAGCTCTTATTCTATTTCTTGTGCATCGAAGATAACACTAGATTTTTATCAGTGAACTGACTTTTGTTGACTCTGTTATTCTCTCTGACAATTACCATGACACCATAAGGAAAAGTAGTTATAGTTCCTGTTTCTATTACACAGTTAACAGGGCATTAACAATCCGTAAGCAAGCTGAGAAGATTTGTAACATTAGCATTTTTGTACAGGGAACTAAGCATTATTCCAGAGAAGGGAGAAACATTCAACTAACATGTGTAGCATGGGAAAGAAGTTTGTCTTATAGAAAGAGTTAGAGGGATTTCAAATTATCTTTTATTTCTCCTTTTGGTCATCTTCTCTGTATTCTTAGGAGATCTGTAGAGCACTTTGCTGAATTATTCACTTATTTAATTTAGATGTATAGCTAGATTTTGAATTTTGTAGCCAGAGAAGAATATGATGTGAATGACCAGGAGAGGAAAAGGTTGAAACCTTAAGCATCAATTACTTTAACTGATAAGGCTAATTTCCATGCCACTGTATGTCTAATGCAGTAGTATTTATAAAGATGCTGAATATTATAAGCTACTTTGCATGTAAAAATCTATTATTAGAAAATACACAGTTCTTCTAAAGGGAAAGAAACCTAGTGTTTGAATGTATGGGGTTTACCTGGACTCATATTTACTTCAACTATTGATCAATTGTGAGATATTAAGTGAATAATACATTTCTCTAAGATTATTAATCCCTTTGCATAAATGGGTAATAGCATTACTTATTTTGATAAGATAGGACATATTAAATGAAAAAGCCACATGTAGATAAGTAATGTGTGGGACATCTTAAGTGCCCACTATTATTTTCTGGATAGTTGGTGGTGATAGTGTGAAATATACAATGGGGGAGAGCTATACATTTCTCCAAGAGAGAACTAGAAATCAATCTGAACAGATGATAGAAAAGTAGACTAATGCAAGCAACAGTTTACTTTGTGAACAGAAGTGAACAACCCATATGACTTTGAGCAAAGAAAATATAAAAACCAGAATATCAAAATATTGACTTGTGTAATATAATTTATTTATCATTGAAACTGTAATGATGATTCACTCTAAATGTATTTAAAAAACATGTAATTATAAGAAGAGTAAAATATCCTAACTCTACTACTTGATTGGGTATGACAATGTTAATGTCTTGGTAGAGGTTATTCATTCTAGTCTAGACCCTGTTTAGTGATAACTACTCATATATGTGAGACAGGTTGTATTTTCTAGCAACTCTCGTTTTTGGAAACTGTATGAAATATTTGTTTCCTTCCAAATTAGATCACTCAAGAGAAATTGCTCAAGTGCTACTAAAGACAAGGCTTTGTCTGACCTCTTATCCTCCCTTATATCAGGACACCCATTTTCACCACTTTTTTTCAGCTAATATTTAATAATTTACAGCAATGTTGAAACTTGAACCCTTGATGCTACATCAAGGGTTAAAGGTGCTCAACTATCAAAGGGTTAAAGGTGGTCAGCTATCAAAGATTCTTATTCCCAGTGTCAGCAGGAAATAACTGCCCAATCTGAAACTATATTTTTTAGTCCATCTTTCATTTCAGATAGAATCAACTGTATATCTGATTCTTATATAAGGCAAGTGAAAGTGAAATGTGTTGCTTTTGATTTAATGTAGTTCATATGCATGTTTGCTTTATCTACCTTTACTTTCTATCTGAATCCTAAAGGATAGTTGGGCCACTGATGCAAGATTCTTGTATCCTTGAGTCATCACAAAGAGGGAAGTTTTGGTAAAACAATAATACCTGCATTAGACTTACATATGTGAGAAAAAAATTCTATTGGGTTATATCACCTATTAACCTCATTAATGCACACCCCCAGCCCATGTTGAATGTTTTCTTTCCCATCTCCTTCTTTTGAATCGCTCTCTTGTATTAATTGATTTCTACATTTTCTACAGCTCCTAGCAAACAGTAGCTTGCATATAGCAGGGGCTTAATTAATATTAATTGAAACTGTACATGCTTCCTAGACTCATACAGATCCCTAAAACGAGTTCAAAGCAGTTTCAAGGCAGTAATATGGAAAAATACACTATTATTTTGATGTAGTATAGTAGACTGAGTAGAAGAAAAATTTTATTATAACTAGAAAAAGATTCATATAAAATAAGCTCAAGTGGAAGATTTATTCTCTACTTCTAGAAGCACTTAATAGAAGATTGAGAAAGGTAGCATTTTTTTGTGTATGTAGTAGGGCAGATATTAAATAAAATTGAAATTGCTTTCTCTTTTCTTTTCATTATCTTTCTTGCTGACCCCTTTCTTTCTTGAATTTCTTCAAACTTCTTATGTCATTTTAAATAGCAGCACACCAGAGAACTCTCTTCAATTAACCTAAGTGCATTTGACAACCATCTTCCCAAGGGCCTCTTCCTGCCTCTGATAGGTAAACTACTGTGGTGAATATTTCAGACCTGGGGGAAAGCACTGTTATCCTTGGCCTAGCAAAGATATTTTTTCAGCTGTTGGGCCTGCTGGCATCTCTCACATCACTTTGAGGAGGCATCTCCTCTATGAATATGCAAATGTAGTACTCCCAGACATAAAAGAACCCATCTAACAATCACATTCTAAATGTTAGAGAAACACTTCTGTCAGAAGTATCCTAATTTAAAATTTTGATATGTAATTGATATACCGTATTATATTAGTTTCATATGTTCAACATAATGACTTGATATTTGCATGCATAGTGAAATGATCTCCAAAATAAGTCTAGCTAGCACCTCACATGAATCTTAATTTTAAATAGACTTATAACAGGAGAAGGAGCCCTATGTTCTGTTTTGCTTTTTTCAATAGCTTTTAGTTCTAATATTTTATAATTAATTCATCAGTAATTTCAAATAAAATATATTTACTTTTCAGTATGCACAAATTCCAAGCTATTGCTGGATTGCACTAATGACATAAAGAACATGGCTGGAAAACACAATCAATTTCTGTGACTTTATCCAATGTTTTATTATATGATGATTATCTCATTAACATTTTCAAATATTTCCACCAAGAATCCTCTTAAGATCCTTTGTCTGAACAGTCAAGTTTTATAGAATCAAAGGTGCTTGGATATGATTGTTAATAATTTATTATGTAAAAACTACAGTTTTCCTTTGTGTATATTTATTTGTCTAATTATTTTGCTATGGTAAAGTAAACTTCATGATATCAGCATCAGATGTACAGCTGCATGCTAAGCCAAGAAGACAAAGGAGGTTTCTACTCTGAGTAGTTGTATAAACCAACCACATATGTGTTTGATAGCTTGATAGTAATAACTCTCTTGAGGCTTGAGAGAGCATATGTGTATTTGTCATTTGTGGTACGAATTGTGTCTTCTTCAACTTCAGTCTCCAGTGCTTAACAGCAAACTGAGAAAATAGGAGCTCTTCACAAAATATCTCTTAAGAACTTAGATGCAAAAACTTTTGGTTTAAGTTTCTTTCTACCACTTATCATTTTTCACATCCTTTTCTTCTTCTTTATATTCTATTACCATATGTAGAACTCCTATACTGCATTGTATAATGTACATAGTTTTGGGAACATAGGGATGAATAAGAAAAAGCTATTGATGCTTCCTTAGCATTTAGATGGATGGATGGGGGGTAGAGGAAGCTTAATGCCAATGTGGCAAATCTGTGGAAAAGTGAGCACAGAATGAGACAGCTTGTCTCTAGAGAAGGTGGGGAAAGAACAATCAAAATATAGTTTCTTTTAGGAGAGGTAATGCCCACACAGAGACCTGTTAATGAGTAGGGGTCTAGTTAGTGGACAGGAGTTAGACAAGAGGAACGGGTTTCATGAAGAAGCTACCTATGCAAAGGAATGGGACTGGTATATCACAAAAGGGGTGTGATGTGGTGTAGGGCATGTGTGGGCATGCTGAAGGAATTTGGGAATTTAAAGGACTAGATAATGATGTGCCTTTAATTATCTGTGAAAGGATCAGGACTTTATCCCAAAGATGACACAATTTAATGTGGCGGGAATGATGTGGAATTTATATGACTTAACCTGGCTATATTTTTTTATTCATAGCATAGAGAAAGTTATCACTAAAGACTACTTGAAGGTTGAATGAAATGATAAGCTTGATAGTATACTATAACCTGTGACAGGAATGTTAACCAGAACTATTAATGTTAACAGTTCACATCTATTATGTATTTCTCTAGGTGCCCTGTGTGGATCATGCCATTTAATTCTCATAACAATGCAATTAATCATGAATCTGTAAGTGGGACACTTGGCTTTGAGTTGTGTTCTTAGTGGCAATGCTGGATTTGACTTGATTAATTCTCATTAAAAAAGTAATCTCCTTTGCAGTTTGTTCCAGAAGGTCTTTAGGTGGACCACAGTAACTATAGAAGAAGAACAGAGCTTAATTTTACTTTTCTCCATAGGAATAGGTATTAATGGCCACCTATAGGTGAACTCTCTGATTCCTATGTGTTTTTTTTCTAAAGGTGAGGCAAGAAGCAATTGATATTGTGTAGAAGACAAAGAAATAAACAATGTAAACCAATATCTTCCTCTCCTGTCTCAAGACAAAATACTCCTACCGTTTATGGCTACTTTTTTGGGATGGATGTGGTTATTGCTGAATCATGCCAGGGCTGGAAAAGCCTTTGCCTAGGCTTTTGTCCATAGATGATTCTGAAGGCTGGGTCAGATCTTGGAAAGATCTGTCAATCAAGTAAGGTCAATTTTTCACACTGGGATCTGTCTTGTGATACTGCTTCCTGTCTATTACTCAGAAACTAATTTCCTCCCAGTTGTTTTTTTCCCTGAAGAGTTATCTATTAGAAGTAATTATCACCAGCTTACTAATTTTCACACTAGTTCAAAGAGTAAAAGCTAACTAATCTTGGGTCAATAACTTTATTGTGTAAAGGGAGACAAAATTTAGTGAATTAGAATCTAAAAGTAAATTATTCCAAGTCAGAATATTCAGAAAGGTCCTCATTTCTTTTTTTTTTGAACAGCTGAGAAATTTTAACAACATTACTTGTATTTTCTGAAATTCTACAAAGAACAGCAATATTTTCTAAATAAGTACTTTTTATTAAGCACCATATATGTATCAGATACAAATCTTTACTCAGGGCAATACTAATGAGCAGTACAGGAATCAGATTTTTAATTTTATCTCCAGCAACATAAAACAAAATGGTAATATAAGACTTCAAACATTTGAATTGGTGAAGTATTTTATTAATTATGAGAGAAAGAAGTACTGAAGTCAAATTAAAGTATCTTCGAAGGGTTCAGGGTACTCAAAAGATGCTGATCTGATGAGCCTGCTTCCTAATTTAATTCTTAAAAAATTGTTCATGAACTTCTATGTCATTCTGAATGATGATAATTATTTGTCAATGACATCCACAGTCTATGTACAATTGATGAAAGAACATAAAGATTCTAAAACCATATTTTTCAGTTGTGTTGGGCATAAATAAGTAGCAACTCAAAAGGTTCCTACATATCGTAGGTGCTTGATAAAAAATTTTAATGATGAAATTACATTTTTAGTAACTTAGTGGTGGTTGTTTTCAATATAATGAAATGAGGGGGGTAAAAGCGCATACTTTGTATTTTGTTGCCATATTTTTCCAGCTAATACAATTGCTCATGGCCACTTAAAAGTTTCTGAACTTTATTGGTTCAGTTGCAAATATAGATATCTATCATATTTTTCCATTTCTAGATGTTACAATTATGAAGTTTGATTATTTTTTCAATGCCCATTGAAATTTTCATAATCTGTAGATAATCAATTTAACAATAACTTCCTTTGCTATTTTTCTGTGGTCCAAAACAAATATGCAAGCTTTGAATTTTCTCACCAAAGGTTTTGAAATAAAAGTTGCATAACAGAGGTCATAAATTTGCATAGAACAGTATAAAATAAACTTCTGATGAAGAGAAATGGGCAACACATAAAAGACTAGCAAAGGATTGGCTTCATTACTTCATCTACAAACTTTGTTGAACAAGAGTATTCTTCAAACCATGAAAAATAATGTAGATCATTTATCTCAGCAATGCTACAGGGAACCAAAAAGGTAAAGATGCAAAACCTTCTGAAGTTTGGACCTCTCTGATAGGAATCCTTATCTGTTTATGACATACAGCCCCAGTGCAGATACATAGCCAGCAATGTTCTAACACTTTACTGACAGCTAATTTGCAGCAAAATCGCAAACTTCTGCCTCTATTAATAGGTGAGCTTTTGAAGGTGAACAAGCAAAGCAATTTTTAGTACTTATGCGTTTAGTATGCCGTATGCAATTTCCCTCCCCTCACTCTCACTTTGAATATTATAGATAGCAAAGTTTCATTCTGTATTAACTGCTCCATAAAATCTAGCATACTTCTCTGAAATTTACCTTAATACTCTTCTTGAAGTTGAAACCAGTATATTTTAATAAATAGCCCAAGGGTAGACATTCAGAAAAGTGGACCTATTAAAAATAAGAACTTATGCTTTGGTTAATCAAGACTTGGCCTGGCTTCATTGGAAGAGATAATAAGATCTATAAACATGATTGTTTTTTCTAAATAAGGAAGATAGACTTGTTTGCTGTTGAGTAAGCCTAAATCTATGTGAGGTGATCCAATGAATTTTAGAGCACCTGAAAACCAGAAAATTTCTCTAGCATGTTTAATTTAAGGAAAATAAAGTTGTGGTTTCCAAGTCCAAAGTGTTAATTTGAATTCAATCACTCAGCAATTTATTCATTCATCCACTGTTTTCTGAGTCTACTCTGCAGGGTTAGGTACTATATAAGTAACATAAAATAAAAAGTCTTTTGTTCAAGAAATTTCTAGTTATTAGTTTTATGTATTTAGATAACATATCTTAGAAAGAAACTCTGTTAAAGAAATGTGATAATAAGAAAAGGTAAAGGTTAGTTTCCAATACAGAAGTGGAACTTTATTGAGGCAGACATGGCATAAGATAGAAAATAAATAACATTTTTAATCATAAGGTACAAGAGCATGAGCAATACTGGGCAAAATTTCCATCTATAATTTATCTATAATTTCCACCTATAATTCCACAAAAATAAAGTGATCTGAAAGGGAGTTTAAATATTTTTTTGCATAAAGTTAAATTTCCAGTTATCCTACCTTTTCTCGTTGGATTTTCTAATTGTGTAGGAATTTAACCCACTCCTCACCTCCTAACCCACTCCTGGGTGGAAATGTGACAATAATGTATGGGAAGTATGTACTTGCAGGTCAAAGGCTGTAGATGAAAGCTTTGTAGCATTTCACAATTGTTTTGGCTTACGACACACAAAAATCATTGCACAATAGAAAAATAAGAAAGTATTTTGATTTTTAAAAAGGTTGAAAATATAGAAGACAGCTAAAAATTTTTCTTGCCTACAAAGCAGGCAACAGAAATAGTTCTTTAAATTTATATGAAAGTCTAAGGTGTCTTATTGGCCGTTTCTCTTAGAATTCAAATCACTTTGGCAATGTGATAACCCATTAAGAAGGAATATAAAGGCAGACTGATGATAAGAAATGTTTCTGGAACTGTATAAAATTCTACAAAACTTCAAAATTTTACTTTTGATTGTGTGGATGATTCAGTGTGACATCTCAAGTGATGGTGATAGGCATAATATTTATTTTCCTGGCTTTCTATGGTAGAAGGCTTAGTTTTTCTGAACTATGAGGATGGATAAGTTATATTTGTTTGTTTTTTAGTACAGGTGTAATGCGTGTGTAGCATAACTACTTAGAAAGGTAGGATTCTCTCTAATTGGTTTATCTACACTGATGGTTTGTCTACCTGGATCTTGACTGCAAGTCAGGAAGGACGCTCTTGGCTTTAACTCTGTGTCTGCACCTAGAATGATTTTTTAATGGAGAAATTTATGGGGACAGTAGACAAGAATCTAGAATGCTTGAATCCTCACTATAGGAGTATTGTGTTTACATAGTTAATTTAAGCACAGATTTTTTTTTCTACTTATAGGTGCTGGGTGTGTTGTGGTACCTATATCTGCTGTGTGATTCCAATCCCACCCCCAAAATATTAACCCTGAAATTCACTTTTAGTGAATTTATTCAAGCATGTTCTGATTTTATATATATATACATATATGTGTGTATATATGTATATATATGTGTGTGTGTGTGTATATATATATGTATATATATATATCTTCTACTGCCAAGATGTCCTGATTTTTTTTTGCTGTATTCTGAGCAGTTTCTGACTTGTGTCATTGTGAGCAAAGTAAATAGAAAACTAAATACCTCTTCCTTATATCAGAGACCCTTTTGAATGTTGTGAAAAAAGAGCTTTTTTTCTCACATGACTGTCTCTAGTTTACCTTTCTTTTTTTTCTTCCTCCCCTTCTGTCTTTCTTTCCTTCCTCCTTTGTTTCCTTCCTCTCTCCCTACTTTCTTCCTTTCAGTTTAAAGATACTTTAGTTCATAGCTCACAAAAAATTTTATGTGTATAAGACTCAAAAATAAATGTAAAGTCAACTTAAATCACAAATCAATGCAATTTAGCAATTTAAACTCTACTGTGGAAGCATATTTAATGTGACTTCAATGTATAGATAATAGCAATTATGCAGACTAAGTTCTTTTTTTCTCTATCTATATTTGCTTATATAATACAGTTGTGGTCAAGTATGTTGACTGGTAAAGCTAATTTCAAGCTGCCCATATTTTAGTATATATTTTGACATAGTACATATGTGATGTTAACTAGCAAAACAGTAATCCTCAAACATCTCTGTGTCATGCTTTTCCATTTGTAATCTGGGTCCATTTACTAATTCCCCACCTTGGTAGTGACTCTCCAAATTATGTTAGTTATTCTTGAATTCCCTACACATCTTGCTTTATCTCAGCTTTCCCATATTTTGCCATTCTCTTCCTTCTGGAAAAAGCCAGCACAGTGACTCCCATGAGAATGGCTGCTGACACAACTACAATGTTAACAACAGCACCAGTCTTTAGACCCTTTCTTGAAAATGTAAATGCTTGTCAATTATCATAGTAATTAAAGTTTAACCAGAATCTGGGTCTTTTTATTTATTTATTTTTTTAGATATTTGTTAGGGTATAGAAAAGCAATTTCTGAAAGTAGGCTTTGTGTCCTGCAACTTTACTGAATTTGTTTATTAGTTCTAATAGGTTTTCTTTTTTTGTTGGAGTCATTAGCATTTTCTATATGCAATATAATAGTGTCTTACTTTCTTTGTATTTATTATGAGAAGTGTAACTAAAGGATCATATGGTAGTTCTATTTTTAATTTTTTGAGGGTCTTTCAAGCTCTTTTTTTTAGGGACTTTATCAATTTACAGTCTGATTAATAATGTACACAGGTGCCCCTTTCTCCACATTCTTGTTTACCTTATCTATGGTTTATTTTATGATAGCCTTTCCAACAATCATGAGATTATATCTTGCTTTTCACTTTCATTTCTTTAATGTCTAGTGATATTGAATAGTTTTTCCATACTGTTTGGTCTTACATGTTTTTTAGAGACATGTCTATTCAGGTGTTTGCCCATTATTTAATCTGGTTCTTTCCCTTTTTGCTATTGAGTTAGTTATAGGACTTCTTTATGTATTTTGAATATTAACAAATAATGTCTATAAATCCTCTAGTTTAATGCTTGCATAGACTATTTTTACCTCTAATTCATGGGTTTTGACTTGGAATCCTGGGACACCCAGGGAAGGTGTCTCAGACTATTTGGAGAATATACAGGTGGTATATCAGCTGAGACTATTTGAGAACATTGATATTTAATTTGAGAATTTTTAGAAGGTATGATAAGTATATATACATAACCTTATATTGACTCAATAATACAAAGGTCACAGACACTTTAGTTATTTGTCACTGTGGTGTATCCACAAGCATTATGATATTTACTTGTCATTTTGAGGCATAGAGAAAATTCCTTGAAGAGAATTTATCTATTGAAGAGTGAAAGAATAAAATGGGCACCATATAAAATGATTACAATTATGAAACTGGAAACCAAGAGGAAGACAATAGCAAGTTGAGGAGTTATGAGCCTAAATATAGTGTAGTTAATATGATAGTGGAAACCAGAGAAAAGAACTCAAGACAAGAACATGGCAGTTATTGTGCAGTTCTTATATTTATGTAGTACTTTAATTCTGTTGTAAGGGGTATTGCTTAATTGATGTGATCCATCAGTCTTGGCTAGAAAAGGATTTGCTGGGTTTGCATTTCCTTTAGATTGGTATTCTTTTGTATTGACATTTGGCCTTTTACTGAGGTTTGTCATTCTGGGGATTAGAGTTGGTATACTTAGATCAATCAGTGCTTTACCCCCGCCCCTCTCCATGGGACTATAATTGCATTATAGGGAAGCAGAAAAAGCCAGATGGAAAAAGGAAGTAGGCAGATGAATCATCACATGAACAGACTGTGAGCAGGCCCAAGGTCCTATGTAACCATGAGAATGAGCTCTAGCTGAAGGCCCAAACCCAGGCTTCCTCTGTAGGGGGATATCATCTAGTTTGGGAGAGGACAAGCATTATACTTGAGCCACAAATATGAAATTGTTAAGAAATTTTATTTTAAGAAGAAGGTGGAAATTAGAACTGTATTTGGAAGTTAGTTTTTTAAAAATTTTTATTGAGATAACATTGGTTCATGGCACTGTATAATGAAAAGATAGAGATTCACACCTCTTCAGATATAGGTACTACAGCACACCCACCACCTATAATAGTCCATTTGGTCTCTTGCCATCTTTGCTCTCTACCTCCCTTTCTCCCACTTCTAGTATTCTCAGATTTGCATGTGGATTTTTAGGATTTGTGTTTGGTTTTCTTTTCTCTGACTCTGTTTTATTTTTCTCTATTTCACATATAAATTAAACCATCTGGTATTTGTCTATCTCCTTCTGGCTATTTCGTATAGCATAACCCTTTCCAGTCTCATCTATGCTGTCAAGAATTACAAGAATTTAATGTTTTTTTTAATAACTGATTATTCTATTGTGTAGATATACCATATCCTCTTAACCACTCATCCTACCTTGACACTTAGGGTGTTTTCATAGGTTGGCTTTTGTAATAGGGCTACAATGAACATAACAGTGCTTCTTTCCTACAAATTAATGCTTTTGTATTCTTTGGGTAGAATAGTGGAACTATTAAATCTTATGTTTGGTCTCAAATATTAAAGGTTGATCTATTTTTAATATTTGAGAACTCTTTAAAATGTTTTTTATAGGAGCTATGGACCAGTGTATTCCTATCAATATAATGCACAATATATATATTCCTTTGTCTCCTCACTCTTGTTGTCCCTTGTTTCTGGTCTTTTTGATATGGGCCATTCTCACAGATGTGAGTTGATATCTCATTGTGATTTTGATATTTGTTTCCCTTGTAAATGATTATGAGCATTTTTTCACATACCTATTGACCTTGTGTATGTTCTTCAAGGAAGTTAATTATTTAGCTCTTATGCCCGTAAAAAATTTGTTGACTTTTTTTTTTTAATTTATGGATTGAAAGAGGTCTTTGAGATCTTGGATATTATCCTTATCAGATGAGTGAGGTGCAAATATTTTCTTCCAATTAATTTTCATTTTAATGAGAGTTCCTTTAGCTGTGTAAACATTTTGTAGTGTACTATAATTCTATT
>PVHY01007191.1:15194-69254 GCA_004024945.1 Uropsilus gracilis
TATATATATATATATATATATATATATATATATATATATATATATATATATATATATATTCCCCTTCCCTCCTCCCTCTGGTGCCCCTTCCATTCTCTCTAACCCACTCTTTGTTGTTTATTAGCTGTGCTGAGTCCATTAGTCTCTTTCCTATGTTAGTGTCTTTTCTCTGGGTGAGGGACTGCATTGTTGGGTCCAGGCGAATCTTGCTGTTAGATTTTCAGTCTTAAGTTTGCGTTGGGTGGCCAGGTTATATTCGTTTGTGATCTGTCCATGTTTTCTTGCTGCAGGCCGTCCTCTCCAATCCAATCCCATCTCCATTGCTTTGCTACTTTTCCTTATGGCTCTGGTGTTGGACTTAGGGGGTCTCGCCCCCAGCCAGTGTTGGTCAAGAAGTTTCTCTGTGAGCTCAGGCTGCTGCGAGTGGCCTTTGAAGATCATCTCCTCTGCTTCATTTTGCAGTTTTGATGTGGGGCCCATTATCCCCTCTTTGGTCATCTTCTCCTCTCCTTTCCCATAATGAGGGGAGGGTGTGCTGCTCTCCTTGAATGTATCTCCAAAATGAAGACCCAGGTCTTGGCCCGGAAAGCGCAAAAGTGTGCATGGTGACATCGTGTCTCTACGGTTGTTTTTCTGGTCTTACATGCACTGGTTCACTTGGTTGTCCATCTGCTGTGTCCAGCTCAGGTCTGTGGGTTGGACTTTTGCCTGGTCCCTCACCTGTTCTATGTTGGGGTTGGTGTTGCACATATTCTGGTTCCTCTGGTTTAGCTGGAGTAAGAAGTAAGAGAGAGATGGAGGGGCCTTCCCACTCTCCCCCATCCTCCATCCCCCCCCCTTGCCTGCGTGCCGGAAGCTCCCAGCGCGGGGGCAGGCTGATTGGACGGCCGCTTGCCCTTCTATGCCCCCCCCTGGCTTCCGGGGGCTGGGGGCTACACAGCACTGCCCAGGCCAGCTGCAAGTGGCTGCCCGTCCACAGTCACCCGCTGGCAGGTGGGGCCTCCTCTCCTCACCCCATCCCCCCTCTCAGAGGACTCACCCGAGAGGCCCCACCCCCCTCGCTCCCTGCTGGCAAGGGAGCTCCAGGAGCCAGGACCCGGGCCGCAGGCAGCCACCTGTCTGCCTGCTGGTGGTCCCCTCTTCTGTGTGTTTTATGTTTTCATCTGAGTCTTTAATCTTATATTTGAACATTTTTAAAGAAAACTTTTTATTGGTTATCAAAATGGCAATTCACAATTTTACTTTATAAGCTAATTCTTATGGAAGGATTATCCCATTGGAATTCATATAAATAAATTGAACTCAATAGAAATTGTATATCAAAGAATTATGAATATTAGAATACTTGAAGTGACTTGAGTTGGAGAAATGAGAAAACTGGAGTCCAGGTACATTAAGAGTTAGCTGTAAGTTTTCCTCTGGTAATGGGCTTATCTTAAATCAAAATTTCTGTGATTTTTCTTTAATGGTACTAAAGAAGAACAAAAAAATCAAAATCATGGAAGAAATAATAACAATCAGAGTGAAAGTAAATGAAATAGAAGTTAAAAACACATAAAAATATCAATGAAATTCAGTTCTTTGGAAGGATAAAGTAGGTAAATCCTTAGCTAGGTTCACTGAAAAAAAGATGAGAGAAAACCTTAATTTAAAAAAAATCCTAAGTGAAAGAGGTGAAGTTGCAACAGACACTTTGGAAATATAAAAGATTGTAAATGGTTTGTCTGAACAGCTATATGTAAAAGTATTGGGCAACCTAAAAGAAGCTGACAAGGTTTTAGAATTAACCAACTTCCCCGACTGAGTCAGGAAGAAATGATAGCACACATATAGTGTTATAAAACAATGTTACCTCAATGAAAAATAAATAAGTTAACAGTTGTTTCAACAGACAAGTGACAAGCTCACACATTGAAAAAAATAATAAAAAGATCTCCCAAAAAACAAAAATCTAGGACTAGATAGCTTTAATACTGAATTTACTAAACTTTCAAGAAGATTGAATATATAGCTGCAATCTTCTAAGAATTGGAGAGGGGAAAGTTACCAGTCACATTTTATAAGGCTGACATTACCATCATCCCAAAACCAGACCTCAGCTGTACACAAAAAAGAAAACTACTGACCAATATCTTTGATGAACATAGATGTGAAAATACTCAAAAAAAGTCTTGGCTAGTTGAACAAAGCAATATTTTAAGAGAATCACACATCCTAAGTGGGATTCATCCTGAGAGGCACAGGATGGTATAATACACACAAGTCAATCACTGTCATTCACTGATCAACAAACAGCAAGATGAAAACCACATGATAACATGATAATATCTGCAGATGCAGAAATATATTTGATAAGATTCTACAGTTATTAATGATAAAAATATCAATGAATTAGGTGACATCTCAATGTAATAAAGAACATGTATAACAAATTCACAGTTAACATCTTAGTCAAGGTGAAAAACTAAACATATTTCCTAATATCTGGAATAAGACCAAGATGTCCACTCTCACCATGACTATTCAAATAGAGTATTAAGATCCTAATTAGGCAAGAAAAGAAATGAGGAATTATATTCTTAATTAGTGATATTATGAGTCTAAATGAAGAATACATTAGGTACAAGAGTTATGAAAATTTAAATGTAAACAATATAGGTGATGTCACCCAAGAAATTAATAAACTAACACTTTCTTTCTGAACATTGGCAGGGTTTTGACATTTTAACATATAAATAAGTTATGTTAACTTTATGATGTGTAGAGAGAAACCAATAATAATGGCTTTAGAAAGTAAAATTACTCTTTACCAGAGCAAATTACATAGATTAATCCTTTTGGTATTATAATTGTCCTTTTTATCATTGTCCTTTATATCTGTTGTTTACAATATGCAATTATAAAAGGTCAATAATTCTGTCAGCATAAGAAACAGACCACAGATTTTAAAAAGCAACTATTTTATGTGGTTAGTTTCTTCATTATTTATTGAACTCTGGATTGTTCTATAATAATGAAATTATTGACCAAGTAATAATATAGGTCAAATCGAGCATCTGGAATACTATGTCCTTGGTTTTGGAAAATTTATAGTGTGTTTTAACTTGAATAGTGTTCTTTTTGAGAGAGATACCATTTCAATGACAAAATACAATTTTTGCTACTTAGGGCAAATTTTTGGCATTTTTTTCTGAGTATGACTTGAGAAAAGGGCAAATCTGTATTATGAAACTTAGCTGTGTCATTAAAGTGCTGCAAGTCTGATAAGTACTGTATTCTTTTCTACTGTTGAGTCTTTCTAATAAAAAAAGGTTCAAGAAAAATCATAAAGATGATTAAAGACTATAGAAAATATGACCCATGAGGAAAAAGGTAAAAGAACAGACATTAGTTGGCCTGAAGATTAAAGGTCATTTTCATAATTGTCTTCAAGTACTAGTATAGCATTTACCCAAAGAATGGTACTGCACATTTATATCTTCACTAAGGAAAATCAAAGTGAAGATGAGTTGAAATTGTAGTATAATGAATTTAATTATTATGTGAAAGAATTTTGGAAGGAACAGTAAAGGAATCTAAAAAAGGAATCTAATAATCAACTGATAGAAGCTTTGGGTTTTCTACTGGAGACTTTAAAATATAGGAGAGAGCTGTATGTGATCCCATTCAGGGAAGAGGAGTGCATGGAATGACTTCTTGTAACTATTTATTTTTGCATGTTAGAATCTAGTGGGCAATTTTCAAACTCTATAATTATTTTAATATTCATATTTTATACTTCTGGGTATCTTTACTGGTTTTTTTTTTTAGTCATTTTGTTAAACACTTAATTTTTATTTTTTAAATTTTATGTCATCAGAATAATTTTGGGTGGGTGTGCAGAAAATTACAAATTGGTACTAGTTTTTAATCCAATTTTGATAGTATAATTCTGTCAACATAAGAAACTATGTGACTCTTTGGGATGTTTGGCAACTATAATCTATTTGCTGTGTCTATTTTAGCATCATGTAAAGAGCTGGCCTCAAGGTGCGAGAAAGGACAACAAGAGAGAGAGATTGCATAGCTGCAGGGGCTGTGGGCTTACTGGAAGCATGGCCAGTAGCAGTTTATTAGCCTTGTAGTCATTTTTATAGAGCCAAGAGGATGTTTTATGACCAATCAGATGAGTGATGAAAGCACAATTAAATTGGGTAAAATATTAGTTCCCGTGAGATAATTGGGGGCAGGGGATTCATCCATAAATTTGTCGGTATCTCCCAAGGAATGTTCTTTAAGGTAAACATTGGAGGAATGGAGACACTGCTGCCCACCAGAGGTCAATCATGCCTTTCCATCTTCAGTGTTCTGAAGACGGATAAGAGTGAAATGAAGTTTTCTTCATTCCCTGCATGAGTCCTGAACTGGTTTTAGCTTGCTGCCAATGACAGTATCATTTTTCAGGTGGGAGAGAGCACAGGCATTTAGAGATCATAGCTGCCATTTTTTGCATGTGATTCTCAATGTTTTTCTATTTGTGATTTAACCACCTCCAAGGTATAATTTAGTCTTCTTAATTTTTGAAATCTGTTGAGATGCTTTATTTCTAAGCTAATTTCCTTGTGTCTCCTAGCTGTCCTGCTAAATCTCAGGTAGAAGGGTAAGTATTTGGTATTACCACTGTCAATAGTCAGCCAGATTATATCTTGGCATTATGGTGTCTTTAAAGCCTCTTAGGGTTGCAGAAATCTCTTTGGGCACAAAAGTGTGTTGCCCAGTACTAGCAGAAATCAAGTTTTAAAAAGTAATAGTTAAGGGAGTGGCAAAATTTTTTCTTGAACCAATTCCACTGCTTAACAGCACCCAGCTCCTATCTTCAGTGAAGACAAAAGAACTTCAACTTCATTTCATATGGTGTGAAGAGGAGACAAAACTGACAAAAACAGCCAAAAAAACCTATTGAAGAAATTCTATGAACAATATAGTTGTCAAACTATATTATAGCACATGCATATTAAATCTGCATAGGTTCTTTATTGGTTTTAACAGTTACACAGACACACCAGGCTGGCCAAAGCCAGGAAGGCCTGGGTGGCAGGCTAGCTGTCCAACTGCCTAGGAATCTTCACACTCTTTTTTGGGGCTCTATGACATTTTCTCAAGCTCTCTTATCCCATACTTTACTCTCCTGCTCTTCTCTAGGGCAATGCTACCCCTTTATTTCCTCCTCCTAGGCTCAAGTGAGGATACTCACACATGCCCACACTCACTGGGTTCAGGCATACAATCATGGTGAGGCACAATACCACAAGTGCTGGTCATAGAAGCTAATGGAGGAAAAAACCTGACCAACTCACTTACCCTACGATATTAATAAAAACAAAAATATTAAATTTTATTAATAAGATTAACACTTTGGTTTATAATATTGTCTTGCTACTTTTCCTAGTGCTTTTCTCTTGGTCTTGATGGGGAATAATTGGATGAGAATGGTCATTTTATTCATCCATAGAAATACAGGATGATGAATGAGTTTTCAGTGAATTTACTAATTTATAACACTTTAAAATTTTATGAAGAACTACACTATTAAGGGTCATATAGTAAAGTACATAGTAATGGTATATGTTGGCACTACATTACTTTAAGACACTATTTGTTTTATGGCCTAAATTGTCAAGTGTCATTGACAATTAAGGTAACACTGAAGCTGGAAGAAGTGTTTATATACTTTTCTCAGCTGGGGTATGCATTATCTGCTGTGAAGAGAGTTTGATGAAATATCTGGCATTTAAGCAATAATTTACCTGAGAAATTATGTATATATAGTAAAAGAGACTCACATATAATTCTTTTGAAGGATTTGCATTTTTTGGGTATTTTTAGAATACAAAGAATACAAAGAATAGATAAAGCACTTAAATAGTATATCTAATAGCAGGTCCTGATAGTAAAATGTATTTTTATAATATTAATATATGTTCATTGAAGTTTTGATAAAATTATTGAAAACCTAAAGAAAGTAAAATCACCAGTAACCCTACCATAATCTTTTTATAATACCCTTTTGATAAATGTTACTAAGATTTATTTGGAACAATAAAAAAAAATCTCAAATAGCCAAAGCTCTTCTGGCTAAGAGGAGAAAATATGGAGGTATTATACTTCTAGTTTTAAATTGCACTACAAAGTCAGAATAATTAAGATGGCATGGTCCTGAAACAAAAACACACATACAGACCAATGAAACAGAACTGAAAATCCAGAAATAAAGCCTCACATATATGGTCAAATTATCTATGACAAAAGAGCCAAGAATATACATTGGAACAAGGATTATCTTTTCAATAAATGGTGTTGGGAAAACTGGACCATTATATGTAAAAAATTGAATCTAGACTACTTCCTTGCACCATTTTCAAAAACCAACTCAAAATGGATACAAGACTTGGATGCAAGACCTGAAACCATAAAATCTATGGAAGAAAATATGGGCAAAACACTCCATGAATTATACCGCAGAAGCATCTTCCAGGAGACATCTACAGATGCTTTAAAAAAAAAAAAAGAAGGAAAACATAAGCAGGGACTACATCAAACTAAAAACATTTTGTACAGTTAAAGAGACAATAATCAAAACAGAGACACCAGCTGAATGGGAAAAAATATTTGCACTCCACTCAACTGACAGGGTCTGATATCAAAGAGTCACAATGAACTCACACAACTTAACAAAAAAACCCAGTCAACAAATGAGAAGAGCTTATAAGACACTTCTCTAGAAGGAAATACAAATGGCTAACAGGCATATGAAAAAATGCTGAGTATCACTTATAATCAGGGAAATACAAATCAAAACTACAAGGAGATACTACCTTATACCAGCAAGAATGACCCATATTTAAAAAAAAAGAAAGAAAGAAAGAACCAACAGGCAACAACAAGTGCTGGTGTGAATGTGGTTAAAAAAAAAAAGAAGAAGACTTTTATACTGCTGGTGGGAATGCAAACTGGTTCAGTCACTATGGAAATCTATATGGAGGACCTTCAAACTACTGTGAATGGAACTACATTCAATCCAGTAATTCCACTTCTAGGAATCTACCCGAAGGACACAGAAACACTAATTCAAAAGGACACCTGTAGTTACATGTGTATTGCATCACTATTTACACTGGTCAGATTATAGAGACAACCCAAAAGAGAAATACTTGATGATCTCTTCTATATGTGGGATATAGGGAAAACAAACAAAAGGACAAGAAAAAGTTAGAACTAACAGAAGAGCTAAAGCATAAAGCAAGGGAGGGGGAGGAAGGGTGAAAGCAGGGAAGGGCTGAGCACATGCAATTAAGATGATGGTTATTGAGTGGCAAGGTGGTAGGAGAACCTCGGGGTATACAATAATGTAAAAAATATATACATGTGCAGTCAATTAAAAAAACCCTGATTTTTCTCTCAGTTTCATAATATAACTGACAAGTTAAATTGCATATATTTAAAATGTACAACTTGATTTGATATACATATACATTTTGAAATATGTACTACAACAAAATTAACATATTTATTATATCACATTGTTATTATTTTGTGAGTAGGAAAGCACTCCTTTGAAAATTTTCCCTTAGAAAATTTTAAGTATCTAATTCATTATTATTCCATTTGGTATAATGTCTTCAAATTTTATCCATATTGCAAAAATGGCAGATTTTTCTTCCTTTTTGTAGATAAGATTATATATTTATATGTGTGTGTACATATTAATATACATATACATATATAATCCATACATGTGTTGCACAGCATTTTTTCCAAAACTCACCAATGAATGAACACATAGGTTGCACTACTATCTTCGTTGTAGTAAATAACGTTGCTATTTACATGTATAGATGCATATACATTATTGGGTTAGTGTTTGCTTTTTCTTTGAATAGATTCAGCAAAGTAGAATTGTCAAATCTCATAGAAGTTTTATTTTTGATATTTTGAGCAATCGTCACACCGCTTTTTCAGTGGTAGGAGCAATATACATTCCCTTCAGCAATAGACATTCCCTTCAGCAATATATATCATTTTTAATTGATGAGTAATATTCCATTGTGTATATCTATCACATGTTATTCATCCAGTCATCTGTTTTTGGACATTTTGGTTGCTTCAATGTTCTTGCAATTATAAACAGTGCTGTAATAAACATCCGAGTACAGGTGTTCCTTGACGTTTCCTTTGGGTAAATTCCCAAGAGAGCAATTGCTGGGTCATATGGTAGTTCCATTTTCATTAATTTGAGGGCCTTCCATACAGCTTTCCATAGAGGTTGGACCAGTTTACATTCCCACCAGCAGTGTAAGATTGTCCCCTTCTCTCCACATCCTCGCCAGCACTTGTTATTGCCCATTTTATGGATATGGGCTGTTCTTACTGGTATAAGGTGGTATCTCATTGTGGTTTTGATTTGCATGGTTCTAGTAATTATAGTTGACTGAGTGGAATATATAAAAATTGAATACAAGATCAACCAATAGAAAAAGATATTTTCAGAAAATTCTAGAAATTGACAAAATCAAAATTGTTTTTTGGGAATGGATTTCTTTGAATTGGTTTGTAGTTGCTTTACATAGGTTGGTTTTATATCTGCAATGAGGGTTTATATTCCTGTGTCATTTGTTCCTCTGGAATCATTATTATCCAGTATGCTGAGCACTGTGTTTATCCTTCACCATACAGGTAGATGCATACTCTTTTGGGCTGTCCAGATACTGTAACTCCACTTTATTATAGCATAGTGATGATATTGTAGTTATTTGTCTATTTGACTATCTTCTCCTTCTTTCTCTCTTCACACCTGCATAGCACAGTTTAATCTATCCATATCCTGCCCTTGGCCCTTGCCTGATTGAATCTCAGTTTAGTTGTCTTGTATCCAGAGAAGCTTCCTTGGATGTCCCTAGGTTAGACACCAATCAGGGCAACCATCTGCATGACCAGTTGTAGTGTAATCAGTAGGCTCAACAATCTGCATAGGTTCTTTATTGGTTCTAGCAGTTACACAGACACACCAGGCATGGCAGGGCAGGGGCAGGGCCAAGGCGGCTGGAGATCAGGTGAGCCCACCCAAACTCCCAAGAATTTTTATATTCTCTTCTGGGCTCTCTCTCTCTGCCATTCTCACATATACTCTGTGATGCTGCCCTTTTAGACTTTACCCCCAGGCCCAGGTGTGCACATTGACATGTGTACACACCCACTGGACTCAGGCATGCACAATCATGGGCAGGTGCTGGTTATACCTAATGGGAGAAGAAGCCTGACTAACTCACTTGCCCTACAATTTCCCTGTAAATGGCCTGATAGCACTCCGCAGCTCCTCACACACTGATTCCATTCATGAGCTTGCTGTGCAGTGCCTAGTTTCTGGACTTAAGTCTTGATTACCACTGATCAGATTCTTGCTCAGTTCTGTATCCTCTGCTCTCAGCCGAGAGCTAAGCAAGCATTCAGTCATGGCACAGATAGTAGTCACTGGCGTCTGGGGCTAGTTAGAGACACAAATTCCAGGAAAGCCTTCAGAATCTACCTTCTTGACTTGGAATGGGTATGCTCCAGGGAGAGTCCTTATGCTTAGTGCTTTTACATTTTTAGCTGACTTCTTTGTTCTCAGGGTGGCACCTTGAGCAAAGTCCATTTGTAAATGTCCAGCCCCTCAAAACCATAGAATGTCCATGGAGACATGGCAGAAGATAACCACCGAGGATCACCTTCTCTGCAAGAACAAACAACCGTGGCCAATGCAGATTTGTTCTTCCTACTTCCAGGACAGAAAAAACAAGCACGTTTTTTGTGATGACTCTTAAACCTCAGGTCTGCGAGACTGTTAGTGTGTGGGTAAAATATGTTGTATTCTGGAAAGGTCCTGAGCTGTATGATCCAGGCAGTGTCTTTCACCTACTGTACCTTTCCAAATAACAGCACTCCCCTTGACATGCTCCATTCTGTTTATTCTTTATAGAACTGGCTTCAAGGGTGTCAAACACTTTAGCTTCTCCTTGAAATTCACAACTCTCCTTCCCTTTATTTCTGTGCCTTTCTCCTTCCGTCTGTCACCTCTACCTCATTGCCACGAGTTCAGTGACAGGTCCCTGCCTTTTTTATTTTATCTTTATTCATCTTTGTCAGCCTACACTCCTGCAGAGAGCTTGTTGTCATTTTTATGTAGACTCTGGCTTTGATTCATCTATTTCCTAGCAGCCTCTGATAGGAATCCTTGGGGACTGAAGGAGTAGGGCAAAACCAGCTGTGGGCAAAACTACTTCGGTTTTAGTGAAGAACCCTCGTCCGTGTGCTGAGGGAGAGCTTCCATCAAAAAGTTTCAGCTCTACCTCCACACATTGGCAGCCAGGCTGGGCTCTAATTTTGAGTGCAGTATGTTATGACAGATAGAAAAACACATCTATCTCAAATCCTTCTTACCACTCTTATCAGTTTTAACAAACTGGGTAAAACTAGGCTTTGGTAACCAGAGGGTAATTAGGATTGTTCAATTTTTACTAAATACTAACATCAGGTATTGCATCAATCCTCTTTTATACACACTGTCAGACCAGGCAACATGAGCCCATTAAGCTCACAAAAAGCTGATGTTGACTTGAATTATTTTGTAGAGAAATATTTTCCTAGAGCCACTAACCTGTAAAAGAGAAGCAAAAATTGGGAAAATTATACATTCCCTCCCCCCCTTTTGAAGTGGATCATGAAATCTAATTTGAATAACAACTTTAAGAAATTACATGCAGTTTCTACGTGATATTATACAAAAGCTTTGCTCCTTCTCCTTGTTGGCCTCTTCTGTTGTCTTGGCAACGAGTGCAACTTCACAGATGCAGCAGTGTGTTTGCTGAGAGGAAAGATAAGACCATTGTTTATAAAAATAATTATGTCAGAACAGGTGTCATGAACATAAGATTTATTGTCACATTCATTAGAAAAGGGACAAAATGGAGCAGCGTTATCATATACAAATCAGAAAACGTTAGTAGAAAACAAAGTAAATACTTAAGATACTTGAGTGTATGCAGCTTTTCTTTGGTGGACTTATTTAGTACAAATACAAAAATACATGCAATATAAACATGGGGCCATTGAAATTTAGCCCTGGAAAAGATCTAGAAATAATCTAGCAAAGCTCCTAACTTATCCTAATGCAAAAGGAAGAAAATATACTGGACTATTTCTCAGCAAGCTGCATCCATAATTTCTTCTGGGAAATCAAGGAACACTGAACATTTATGTTGTTATGAAGAAAAATGCAGAGCTAATCTAAGCCGACATCATAAGGCTTCAAATTCACCTCCTTATTAATGAAATAAATACATTTTCTCATAATGTCTGAGAAGCTTCTGATTGGAGTCCACATTTTTATGGTAATGAGCCATTACATCAAGGGAGGTAATCTCAATTGAGCAAAGTAATTGAGTTTTTAATACAATTTTTCTTGCATATGTGAGATAACTAATTATTTCTCACTGCAAATGAAGGTGAAGTTGAGCCAAATTATGTTATTCTTGAAGGTATAAAGAATGACTGAGCTCAAGAGCAGTTGCTGATAGCCCTCTAAACTCCCTTATTCATCCTTAAAATCATCTAATAAAATTCTCCATTTGGAATTATTTGAAAATAAATAGGCAGGGTAAGGGTCTTTCAATTTCAAGAGAACTGTATGTAGGTGAAGTGCTAATGAATAGTTTGTGAACCAATAGTAATCTTGCCAATAGCTTTAATAATGTCCCTGAAATCTGGAGCATCTCTTGTCTCACAATGTGGTTATTACAAGGTTATTTTTTCAGTGAATTCCTCATGATTTAAACTCTTCCTTCTTTAACATTTATAAAACTTTTGAACATTTATTTTGAACATTCCAAGCACTATTAGATCTCACTTTCAGAAAGTAAATGATGTTGTTCCTGTCAATTGCTGCCGTTGAACTCTATCGGTAATGTTTTGGCATTCTTTCCAAGGACACTTTTATTCTAAATGTGTCGATTTTCTTCTTTCTGATAAAGATGGGGAGAAAGTCGACATATGGATTCATATGTCGATAGTCAGATTCATTATTCCAAATTAAATAATGGAATCCATTTTTTTATTTTAGGAGAGTGTGTTCTTACAGACTTGATATGTTTTTGATGAAAGGTAATACTTAAAAAAGGAATTTTTCTAGTATGTGAAGTCATTGGCACTAACTGAAATTTCATTGTGGAATGGAGATGTGAGAGGCTAGAGAAATTTTAGGTCATGATATATATAGTAAAAGAGTTTTCAGATTTTTAAGATTATGGCAATTTTGATATTTAGCTGATGGATGAATTAAGACCAACAACTCCATTTAGTATGAGCTCTTAAAGGCCATCAATTTAAACAATCTTTGACTTTACATCATTTATGAACATGTCAATAATTATTACAATTCCCTAAACACATAGTTCTAAAGATTTAAGGAAACAAATGTATGTATCTGAGTGCATGAGAACCATGTATGTCCAAAATGTAATAGAAGATAGTAGTAAGAAGAATGAACTTTGGAGTGGGAGAGAAGGTTCTAGTCCATGCCTGTTGTTAGATAAGTTAAATAGTCCATGCCTTGGCTTTAGTGCTGTGAAAGAGAAATAATATTTAAATCTAATACACAGAGTAATCAATGTGCTAAAAAGACATAGAACTGGGACCAAATATGGTAATAATGATTACAATTTTGATAACTTTAGTGATTCTTCATAAGGTGGAAGTAAAGTATTACCCATTTTCCTTTTAATAAAAATACCTTAGTTCTAGTAAATAGATGTAGAATTATAACTTACATTTTGAATTTTTAAAAATAGACTTTTAGATTGCTAGATTGAAGCTTATCATAGAGGGTTATGATAAGTTTCATAACCCTTATCGTAAAGGGTTATGAAATATGTACATTGCATCTATAGGGACACTACATCTGAACGTGTCAGTATAAATTTACCTGGAGAGGGGGCAATGAAGAATTTTGACACTTCTACTGGGCATCCGATAAATATGGGAATATGTCATGTTACTATTTTGTCCTAAGTCCAGTGCTCAAGAAAGATGCCCCATTGACAGGACAGCACTGTTTCCTTGAAGAAATTTCTGCTGTGGTGGCTTGGAGGCATCAGACACTGGGCTTGCAATGTAGAGTTGCATATGCCCCATGGTGCACTGCTGATGACTCTGAAACCACAAAAACTGACAATAGTGACACCCCTGGATGTAACATTTGCCACTTTTTCTGTTGTAAATACTCATGACTGATGTCAAATGTAATTTGTAAATATATAACTCTCAGCTCTTCGGCAGGAGCAGCTTCAGCACATTGCTGTGTGAATTTGATCAGGTTCCAGCTCCATATCTCTAGCCGGCTGTTCTCATTAACCCACCTTTTTTTCCATTGTGAAAATATTATATATGTATATATTTAGTTTTATTTTTTATTGATTACACACACATATATATATATTACATCATTATCTATTCCATCACCTATCACCCAGGAATGATCTCAGTCTTTTGTGCCCTCCCCCTCCCCCATCCTCTCACTCTTCCCCCACTCTAGCTCTAGGTTTCAGTTCTATATTTTTGGCAGTTTTGTATTTTTTGACTGTTTGTTTGTTTTTCCTAAATCCCTCATATAAGTGAGGTCATTCCATATTTCTCTTTTTCTTTCTGGCTTATTTCCACTAGTATGATTCCTTCTAGCTCCATCCATGTTGCTGCAAATGACATGAGGTTTTCTTTTTTGATTGATGCATAATATTCCATTACGTCAATTAAACACTTCTTTTTCAGCCATTCATCACTTTGGGGGCATTTAGATTGTTTCCATAGCTTGGCAATTGTACATAGTGCTGCAATAAATATGCATGTACAGGCATCCTTAAACAATTCAAAGTAGAACTAACATTTGACCCAGCAATCCCACTACTGGGAATCTACCCAAAGGATATAAAAACACTAATTCACTAGCCCTTTCTTGCCTGGCAATAAAAACTGGGTGACCCAGCCTGCTTGGGAGCTGGTGCAAGATAGGCTTACTGCCAGAATGTGTCTTTGTTTTAGAAACATGAGTCTTATCTCCAAATTTAAGACCCATGGAAAGAATTCATATTTCATATAAATGCTTGGGCACAAAGTTGGTAGGCAAGGATGAGATGTTATGTTATAGAATTTTTCTAATGATTGATTCCAAAGAAACAATTTACCTGCATACATGAACATTATACTTTTACACACTATGCATATTACATATATCCCTATATAGTATATATAGACAATTGTTATCATGGACATAATCAAATTATATATATGAATTTTTAGATTAAATTTACATAATATCAAGGACATTGTGTAATTTTATACATATATAGTCTTTCTAATAATTGGATTAGCTATAAAGACAAAACTTTACTAGTTGGATATGTTTGTAAGCCCTATATTTATAAATATCATTAAATAATTAGTGAATCTATTTTATCACTTCTTTGGTTAAAGTATGATAATTGATGCTATTTTGGGGAGCAAATTAGCACTAAATTGCATGTCTGATGTAGAAGAATGTTCATTTTAAAAAGAGATGTAATTGAAATAATTGAACCTTTCATTATAATTGAATTTTCCTCTTGTCTCTTTCTTTTTAGCAGTAACGATAGATTACAGAATTAATTTCTTTAACATTTTGTGGTTTGATTAAATTCCGTTACATATTCTAGACAGAGAATTAAAACCGTACACCACCCACACCGCCCAGTTTCTTTAAAGTCCTGAAAGTGATTTTCTGGCAGCATTTTCTTCCTAGGTGGACTTTATGGAAAAGGTAGAGGTATGCATGGGAATTGCTGTTTGACAAAAAAACCTTAGTCTCTACTTCAGGCTCATAGCCAAGTATTATTTAAATAATTATTCACAAACCTTTAAACACCCACATTTTGCCAAGCATTGGGCTGCAAATTTAGGAGTGGGTGTCATCAGCAGTATTTGGGTTTTATTCCCCCTGAGAAGTTTTGAGCTCCGTACAGTTGATGCAAGCATGACTTTATGTTTGTTATATTGTAACTGCACCATTGCTATTACAGAATTTTACCATATGTCAGGACATCCCTTCTCTGCTAGATTTACTTATAATAAGTTATTTTAAGAAACAGATTGGTGGTTAGTAGTAGAATGCTGGTAAATCATCAGAAAAAAAAAAGTCTGTATATTTGTCTCAGTTACACATATGAAATGTAGAAGAAACCAGACCTCAAGTCTGTGACTGGAGATCTCATTGTGTCTTGTATATTATATGCCTTTTGCTTCAACTTTCTGAAAATGCAAATATCTTCCACTTTAAGAAAGGAAGATGAGGATTTAAAATGTGCAGCATCAAATTGACAGAACATAGTCAGAACTTCAAGAGGAATTCAGGTTAGACTTCTCTAGAAGGCACAGTTTCCATAACTTGGTGTAAGTCTCAGCATGAGTTGGAGAAATGAAACATTGCAAAAGAAGAGGACTCTTTGATCTTGCAGGTCTTACCATCCATGGCAAATAAGTTTCTTTGGAAGCAAGAGGTTCTCCCACAGAAGAGAAATGCATCATCTCTGAATATAGAGGTGGAAGGGGCTTAAGAATAAAAAGAAAAAAGCAAAAATTCTAGTACATTTTCAATTTTATTTTGGAGATCTTGCATATCTATAATTTTGCATATACCTGTAGTTAAGTAACAGAAAAGTAAAACAGAAAAGTTAGAAGTCTATTAGTAAACCCTTTCCAAACATTAAATTAATTTTTTCCTTCAGTGTTGTTTTTTGGTCTGTAGACTTTCATTATTTTTGCCATTAAATTCAAGAACAAAGCTATGTCTGGATTATAATGCAATATCCTGGTCCTGAACAACTTCAACTGTAGATGAATTTTAAAATGAAATGAGTTATTTTGACTAATATGTTACAGATTTAAACTCAGATATGATAATTCACAAGGAAAAATTATTCATGAAGTCCAGGGTTTTCTGTGAGGCAGGAGTCAATGCAAGTTCCATCCCATTTAGTGAAATTTTTTAAGGCCACTGATCTAGTTCAGAGAAGGGAACTAACATTTACTGAGTACTCACTAGAAGGTAGATATTGTGATAAGTGCTAATATTTCTGAATCATGACTCTCTGAAGAAGGTTGTGAAATCATGACTTAACAGGAGGAATTAAAAGTTGGGGGATTTTAGGAGTATTTGACAGATTGCACAGCTAATAATGGCATATCCTTCTGGGTTTTGCTGTAAATTTCAATGTTACCCATTGGAGCAAGCTGCCCTTCGAACAGGTGTACAGGTGTAAGTTAATTGGGTTGACAAAACTCTTTCACTCTTTCATTAGACTCTCAGAGATGGGCATTGGTATTTTTATCTTTGAATAAGGAAATTAAAGTGAGGTGTGATCACAGAACTCGCTGTAAGCTTCAAGTGACAGAACAAAGTACTTGGTTGGATTCATATTCTTTACTTGTTGGCCACTGCCATACTTATTAAATTACAGGTTCTTAACAAAACAAGTATTTGAAGTTAAGATCACAAGAGTTTCTGACCTTTAAAATCTGAGGGTCAGTGGAGTTTTAAAATTGGTCTTCTACCAGCTCCCCCCCTCCTCTTTCTTCCTTTCTGTAGTTCCCCAGGGATTTGACTGATTTTGTCTTTTTTTTTAAAGCCACAATCGTGATTTGTCTTCAGTCATTATGCAATTAAACAAAAGTTTTCTAGATTTTTCTCTTTCAAATGAACATTAAATATCTTTCAAAATCTACAGAATTTTTAACATTAACATCCTGAAGGAGAAAAAAAATGACATGACACCAGCTAATTTTAAAATGCAAGCACTGAGGAAGCTATAAAGTTTTTATTTTTCTTAAAAAATAAAAGCGGTAAGGTAAAGGAATTACCAAGAATTTTGCCTTTCTGCCATTAGCTTCTGTGATCAGCACCTGTGGTATAGCACACTCCCCAGGACTGAATACCTGAGTCCCATGGGTGTGCCCATGTATGAGTGGAGTCACCTGGGTATAGGAGGTGGTGATAAAGGGGTGACATCACCATGGGAAGATAGCATGAAAAGGAGAGAATGTGAAGAAAGTGGGATAATGCCAGAGAGGATAGAGCCCAGAGAAGGGGTGGGAAGATTCCTGGGGGGTTGGAGGGCTCACTTGCCTCCCAGTCCTCCTGCGTCCTGCCTGCCTGCTTGCTATACAATTGGCCCAGCCTCACAGCCAGGTGTGCCAGTGTACCTCGTTGCCTGTGAAACCCACCGAGCACTCCGCATTCTTCTTTAGCTGCTAGAACCAATAGAGAACCTACCCAGATTAGCATGCTTGCACTACAACTGGTGTCATGAGCAGGATGGTTCACTGTAGATGGAGAGGATGCAACAGAAGTCTAGCTGTGATTGGCTTAACTCTGTAAATTATCAGTAGTGCTGTGTCTGTTATCTTTGAGTCTTCTTCTGAACCACTCTTCCTAGTTGGTCTGCCAAAACTCTACATCCCCTCATTCTTTTATATTTTGACTTTTCCCTCATTATAGACCCTCTATACTCAGTGCCACCTTCTAATTCAGGTCTTGCAGTTATACTTAGTCCCCCTTGCTGTTGTCCTGTCAGTTCCCAGGCTCCAGAAACTCCATTTGCTATGGGACATGAACCTTAGCTAAATTTCATCCATGTGTAAAAGGGTGGGGGGGGAAGTGATGCTATGGACAGAAGAAACTTTTGGACAATCCCTAGTATCTTCCTCCAAGCAGTAAGAAATCTCTGGTTTTTGGAAACCTAGGATTTCCACAAGTTCAAGTCAAATTTATACATCTTGAATCTGAGAGATCACATCTGGTTCATAGGCAGAAAAATGTAACTGATAACAATTGGGTTTTAATTTTACAAAGGAAAATTAAATCTTTCAACTCTGTATTTACAAGATGTGGTGATGAGGGATGGAAGATTTCTTGTCCCAGTTCCCACATTCTAAAGGCATCCTGTTTCTAGAAGATAATGTCATGATCTCATTTTCCCTTCTCCAGGATTTTGCTGTATTTATCTTTGACTCCTTCAGTTTCAGGAGTACAGTTTCATACCTTGACAAATAAATACCACTGTAGGGCCAATGAGTTGGTCAGGCTTTTTCCTACATTATCTTTTCTGACTAGGACCTGTGGCATTGCATCCCATGTTCCAACCATCATTGTACATACCTGGCCCAGTGACTATGCACAAATGTGACGGGGCACATCTGTGCCCTGGAGGCATGTTAAAAGGGTCGCATTAACCTGGGGGGGGGGGAGAGCATGAAGGAAAGAATAAGAGAACACTAGAGAAAGAGAGCCCACAGGAAGAACGTGGAAGGTTCCTGGGGGGAGAAGGGGCTCATTTGACATTTGACTCCCTACCCACCTGGTCCTGGCCCTGTTTCCCTGCTGGGTGTGCCTGGTATTCCCTGAGAGAGATTTATAGCCTGTAAAATCCATCAAGGACTCTGACATTCTTCTTTGGCTGCTGGATTCAATAAAAAAACTACCCAGAATAGAATGCCTGTATTACAGTTGGCATCACGGCCAGGGTGGTGTCATTACAACTACACCATTCTTAACACAAAAATCCTAGCGCCATTCTCCTCTATTATTGGACTCTTTGCTTTGCCTCTATTAGTGACTTCTCAAAAAAGGTCTTTCAGTTTGTCAAGTGCTTGCTTTCCATAGCCACTTGATCCTAGACTCCAGTGACACCATTACTTTCCTTTTCTCTTCAGACCTGAGGGTGGTTGGTCCCTGACTTGATCCATTCTTTGTTGGTTCCCTTTAAGTTTCCCATATCACTGCACTAGTTATTCTATTCCATTTGCTTCAACTAAGCTTTTCTAAATAAATCAACTGTTTTCTACTGGGATCTGATTGATACAGGTTGACTTTCTGAGACTGACAGCACCATCTGCTATTTTGACAACCCCTGTTGCCACACCTGGAGTGTGTCATGGCTTCCACGGTCAGTAAGATGCTGATCAAGGGTTTATTTAGCAGGGAACTCAGAACAACATTGACACAGCTGTGCTCCATCCAGCTTAGGGGAAATCTCTGTTCTGAATTCAGTTCTGAATTAAGCCTTTAGCATATCCACCTGAAGTGGGATTTAACCACTTGACATCACTTGAGCAATAAAGGATGGGAAAGTTTTCTTTAGATATTTGGGAAAAGGGTTTATATATTTGCTAATGTGGAGAGAAAGTTCAGAAAATTTGGAGTATGTATGAATGAGAGAATAATACTTCTTGTTATTTTTCATTCTCCTCCTTTAACTATCATCTTCATTCATGGACTCCATTCATATTTGTGTTTACATTTCCCCATTTCTTCTTGATTTCCCTTTATTTGTCTCTATTGCTCATCCTTTAGTACTTTTTTTATTTAGTTGCTGTAGAATAATTTCAGAGTATTGTAGGGTGAATTTTTCAGCTGGTTTTAGCCTATAAAACCAGGACCTGTAGCATTGCATATTCTCCATGATTGTGTGGTCCAGTGGGCATATGGATGTGTGAATGTGTATACCTGGGTCTAGGATAAAGGGGTGAAGAAGGCACAAGAAAACACTCATGAGCATGAGATAGAGCATACAATGAGAGAGCATGAGCAAATGCCAAAGAGAGCCCAGAGAAAGAGTTAGAAGATTCCTGGGGGGCAGAGAGGGGTCGCCTGTCACCTAGTCAATCCTATTTTCTCCCCTTTCCACAATGCCCTGACCTGCCTTGCCTGGTGTGTCTGTGTAACTGCTAGAATCAATAAAGAAGCTGCACAGATTGGTGAGCTTGATGCCTATGCACTACAATTGGCATCACAACCAGGGTTCTTGCCCCTACAATTGGTGACAAACATTGGTTACAAGTATCTTCTACCAGCACCATTGTATCCTCTACCATCCTCTTCAAGACAGTATCAGTATGGTTGAGATTGGATTTTTCCCCTCATTGAGAATTTAGGAGTAGTCTTCCCTGGTCAAGTGAAACATGGATTCCATAAAAGAGATAGAAGTAAATACTTATGCAAGGCCAGGGGTATACATGGAGTAGTGGTTCTCAAAATGTGGTTGGAGAATTCCTGGAAGTCACTGAGATTCTCTCAGGAGGTTCATAGAATTTTTCCTTTTACACCTCCACATCTCCACAAAGCTGCATTTTCTTCATCAACTCCAGTGAAAATAAGATATCATGACAGGTTGACTGCAGAAATCAATATGAGTATTCAGTTGTCTTCTGTTAAGTCAGACATTAAGGAGTTTTGGAAACAAACTATTAAACCCTGATTCTCACAAATGTATTTTGGTTTTGGAAAAGATAAGGATTTCTATATTTATTGTTATTTATATAAGTAAACAACAATAATTTAATTCATACATTACTAAATAATAAGCAATTGCATTAAATGATAATATGGAAATAATATTTTAGTAAGTGAATATTTAAAATTTATTGGATTTATTTTTTATATAGAAAATACTGATAAATCTGCATAACAAAAGCTCTTTGGAATCTCCAATTTTTAAAAGTTTAAAGAAATTTTAAGATCAAACATTTGAGAAACCTCTGATGCACTGTGGTTTCTTTAGACAGACTTGGATACTAGTCAGAATGTAGTTGATAGTTAAAATATACCTTTCTACTAATATTACACTTTAGAAGTCTATCAGTAATTCAAAACCCAATTTGATATTCATCAGTGGCCCATGTGGCCTAATTTTTATCTCATATATTAGTCATCCAAATCCACTATATACAAAAATAGCCAGTCAAGAATATCAGAAATCTCAAATTCCCCAATTAATCAAATCTAATCAAATCTGCCATTAAAAATAGTCAGGGAAAATATGCCAGACCTTCATTTTAACTGTTACATTGGAAAATTTCTTTAATTCCATGCAATCCTCAAAATATTATTTGGGTTGCTACAAATAAAATTAAAAAACTCATTTAAAATCAAATTTAGTGCCCATTAAATAGGCATACTTTAATGTCTCCTATTTTGCTCTGCAAAGTATACCTAACGGTTACTCCAATTATTAACCAATTCCTATATAAGTGAAGTAATCTTTGATGAAATTCCAGAATATTTTATCAATAAAAGAACAAGTTCATGTAGTAAATTTAGAGTAGCATTCCTTTATTTTTTCTTTCTAACTCCACAGTAATCTAGATGCCTCACCCCCAACTGTTCACAGGGGTTAAATAGCGATGCCAACATTACAAACTTTACATCCTGAGGTGCTGTACACCCAGAGGACCAAAGAATGATGGGGAAAGGTGTTTTAAATTCTAGAATAATATAAACCAATTGAGTCAAACAACACTGTGGGAGAATCTTCTTGTGGCTGGACATGTAACTGTCCCAAGAGAGAGAACAGTGTTAGCTTTCCTTGTAGTTTCCAGTGCTCAAGAGATTAAGTTATCAACATTAGAATGTGAATTAAAGGTATATTAGCATTCCTAAAGATAAAAGGGTCACCCCACTGGCTAATGTCCCTGAGTAACTAAGTAGCAGAGTCCATCTCTCTGCTCTTAATTACTAGATGAGGAATTAAATGACTGTCGAACTTTTGTCTGTTACAGAAGCTTAACTTTCACTTTGACTAATGAAAATCCGAAATAAAAATATAAAATTTTGGTATCACAGCCCTAGGGTAAAGGATATACTCAATTAAAATTCTATTAAAATGTTCAATCAATAGGCTTGATTATAATTAATTTCATAAATAGACACATATTCTCTGACTTACCCAAGAGGGTTTAATCAATAAAATTTATTGTAAACATGCCCATTATAGGAGTGAATATTTAGCTTTTCAGATTCTAACACCACCAGAGTGCATGATAACTTAGATTGAATTTCTCTATAGCTGTTATGCAGAATTATTTGAACTTGCACTGGGGAGAAAGGCTTAGCATGAAATCTTTCTATACTGTCCTTACCCCAGAATATACACAAAAATGGAATTGCAATTTTTCATCCTCATTCTGCATGTTTAGACTTCATTCTGTCAGTGACTTCCTTGCTCTTGGCAATAGCCTGGTTTGTCAAACTGTAGTCTTCTACAGAATGAGAACCTGCAGGAAAGACTCAAGAGAGAGGAGTTCTCTGTTGCTGGAACTATGAAAGGACAAATAGAGAACGCCTTTGACAGGGAAGCCCAGGTATCAGTAGCAATTAGGAGTCAGGTCCTCAACATTTTAACCTATAGAATGTATCGATATTCTCAGTTCTGAACTCCCATGGACTCACTCGCTAGTACCATTCCCAATTTATGAGTCATGTAGCTTTACCTCTTTCTCTTCTTATACAAGAATATCAGAACACAAGTAACTGAGAATAACTTTATCAGTAATGATAAGTATGATCTAATTTACTGCAAAATTAAAATATTTAAGCTTTACTATTTTAATTAACTCCAAATAGATTTTTTTATTTTGCAATGATTGAAATAGTCATGTGGTTAAAGTCTGCAACTCAGATTAGATAGATTTTAGGGTTTCAAAAATAGTGAAATGGAACCCTCAATTAATTCACTTTTAATATAAGCACAATGTTGCATTTTTCAAGTCCTAAAGTTTTTTATAAGTGAAAAATGAATAATGGAATGCCTGTCTTAATATATACTGAACAAAATAAATTTGTTATTTACCTATAAAATGATCTTTTGTTTCTACAATTGAGTCATTTGTACTACTGTGATTGGTGAGATATAAAATATGGAGCTTCAGAAAATAATACTAGTGAGGGAATTCCAATGTGCCCATTTGAAATGCTGTGTTCAGTGAATGTTCCAACCCTGATAGGCTATAATTTTTATAAACTACTTCAGTTCTCTATGCTATCTGATTTTTAAATGTGATTTAAAAATGCCTTTAAAATGGCGTTATACTTTTAACCTCAAATAAAAATGAATTTGTCTCTACCTCCCATGAATAAAAACCTATGAAATATACTTGTTAGATTGGATAGACCTAGTTCAGAAACTTTTCTTTTTTGCTCCCCCATAGCAACTTCTACCCTTTTATTTGGTTTCCTAACACTTTACCCACGATGATAATAACTTCTCCAGGGACTCTTCCCCCCCACCCCCAGCCCAGAAAGAGGGAGGGGGGTATGGGGTAGTAGGGGTGGAAGGGAGTAGGGTCAAGGGGAAGGGGAAAAGGAGGGGGAGAGGGGATGGGCAGCACTGGGATTATTTCCTAGGTTCCAAGCATTTGCCACAGGGACCACCAGACAGCTAATATCCAGCAAGCCCTTAATTAGAATAAATTCAATTATTCAGAAATAGCTCCTCAGTAAATGCCTCTTAAATGATTAAAACTCATTTATCTAGGAGAGAGCTCATTAATAAAAATCTTAAAACTCAGATTCAAAACAGTAATTTCTGCCATGTCTTCCTTGAATTGTTAGCTCTACAGTCTTCTTCCCTTAATCCATCAGGGACCAGACACTTAGGCCCTTATGTTCTGTTTCTCATCTCCCTGTGGATTTAGTTTTGGACGGAAAAAAAAAAAAAAGATAGGTAGATAGATAGATAGATTTTTCTGTGATTAATAAATTGGATGTTTAGAACTATGGTATTTAGTGAACCATTACTTTTTTCAGCATCTTAATTTCCCTGCTCTATAATTAGGGAAGCGGTGTTTGTATTTGTGGAGGGAAAAGTTGTTGTTGGCCACTTGGACTTTACCCAAACTGCTACCCTTTTGGTAGGGAAAGGTGCGAAATAAGGAATTATTCTGGGTTGTAGTGTCTCCATTTTCAAATATACTAAATTTAAAAGTCACAACTACAATGCAGATATACAGATATTTATTTTATTTCTCTGTAAGTAAACTCAGCTTGCCCCCAAGCCCCATTTTTTGTAGGTGAATCACCTTACTTTTTAAAGATAACAGATATTCCTGTTTCCTCAATCCTGTTCAGATTACAAGTCTCTTTTGAGTAAATACACTCAAAGCTTTCATGGTTTCCCTCCCTCTCCTTTTCCTTCTCTCTGCCCTTCTGAAAGTGGGTCCCAGGTGCATTTGTACAAACACATTACATTTTTAAAATTAATTAATTAATTTAGTTATTTATATATGGTTCACATCTTTGTATTCCCTGGGGATCATCCACCACCTTCCCTCCCTGAACTCCCTCCCAACTCCAGCCTCCCCCCCCCCCCCCCCCCCCCCCCCCCCCCCCCCCCCCCCCCCCCCCCCCCCGCCCCAGTTGTGTTTTTAGTTTGGTTGTTAGATTTCTTGGACTTTTCCTCCTGGCCTTTTGCTTGTTTTTCCTATTACCCATATATTAGTGAAACCATTTGGTTTCTGTCCTTTTCTTTCTGACTTGTTTCTGCTAATATGATTTCTTCTAGGTACATTCATGTTATCATAAAATCATCAAATTTTGTCATTTTTAATTAATGAGTAATATTCCATTGTGTAAATATACCACATCTTTTTCATCTGTCATCTGTCTTCCATGTCCTTGCAATTATAAATAGTGTTGCTATGAACATCCAAGCACAGGTGTCCCTTTGTATAAGCATTGAGTTCTCCTTTGGGTAGATTCCCAGAGGAGTGATTGCTGGGTCAAATGGTAGTTCCATTTTCATTAGTTTAAGGGTTCTCCACACTGCTTCCCCTAGTGGCTGGAACAGTTTACATTCCCACCAGCAGTGTTAAGGGTCTTCCTTTCTCTTTACATCCATGCCAGCATTTGTTGTTACCCGTTTTTTGTTGTTGTTGTTGTTGTTGTTTTTGAGGTGGACCATTCTTACTGGTGTAAGGTGGTATCTCATTGTGGTTTTATTTGCATTTCCCTGATTACTAATGACATGAACATTTTTTCATGTGCCTGTTGTCCATTTGTATTTCCTATTTGGAGAAGTGTCTTTTTAGTTCTTCTCCCCATTTTTTGACTGGACTTCTTGGGCAAAAACCCTCCACAAATTACAATTCAGAAATCTCTTTCTGGACACATCTACAGCTGGCAAAAAAAAAAAAAAATGAAGGAAAACACAAAAACTACATCAAACTAAAAAGCTTCTGTACAGCAAGAGAGACAACAGACAAAACAAAAAGAAACTCAACAGAATGGGAAAATTTTTTTATCTTCCACAAAAGTAACAAGCGTTTAATAATAAAGATCAACAAAGAACTCACACAACTTATCAAAAACAAAACACATTACATTTTGATACAACTTCCTAGCATTTGTGGAGGAGTCGTGGGGTCCTCAGACCCTTGTTGACTTCTGCTTAGGGTCCCCTTGCTTGGTATGTGGGTCCTGCTTCATATGCCCTGCTTCATCTGCTGGCACAATGCCTGCTATTGCAGCCTGAGGTGGTTCTCTGCGCCTGTCAGTGCACAGTGACTTCTCACTGACTGCTGCTGCTGAATCTGCTTGCAATCATTCTGTGAATCCTATGCAACCCCCAATCTGGCATGCTCACATGGTCATATTTAACTTGTTTAATATGATTATTAAAAAAAATCACATTAAATATTGTAAAAATTTTTCACATAAGAATAACTTCTCCAGATATGAGTTGGTTGTACTGGTTTGTACTTTGAGCTGCTCACTATAATTGAATTTTTAAGTCATATTTTAATCTCCTCTCTCCAGTCATATAGTTGCCAACTTTACTTCAAGGTTGCATGAATGAATATAAGTGGAAATGCTAGAAAGATATAGATCCAAACCACATGAATGGGCAAACAGTGAAGGGAGAGTTATGGTAATACTGGAGGTATTAAATTCTGGTAGGGTTTGCTAGCAATCATGAAAAAATTAATGATTAAAAGTTACCAATATCAAAATTATCTCCTACACATTATTCTTTTTTTGAGGTAGGAAGTGGCAATGGGAAGATATTGATACAAAAACTACAAAGTTTCAGATGACTATTGTGGAGTTACATAACAATTTATCTATAGTTAAAAATTCTTTTTTTTCTCTTTCCAATGAAGTTGATTGAGGTTGTTTTACATTGCTTTTGTTATAAGAGTCTGAGATTCAAAGCTCTACAAATGTATATTTTCACACCATGCCCACCACCAAAGACCCAATCTATCTCTCCAAATGCCATTGGGTTCCCCTTTTCTACTCCCACCCCAACACCTTACCCTTCTAGTTGCTTCAGGTCCTCAAACAGATGTCAAGGACTTGTTATTGGTTTGGTACTGTTTTTTTTTTTTTTAATTTTTTTTGATTGGTTCTATTTCTCTGTATCCCACACCTAATATTTATCTTTTTCCTTCATACTTGCTTTCCTTAGCCTTATTCTCTTCAGTTCTATCCACATTGTTGTCAATGGCAAAGGTTCATCTATCTTTGCAGTTTAGTAGTCCATTATTTACATTACATAATACATATTATATATTTTACATTACTTATATAACTTGCATTTTCCTGATCCTTGGGCACTTAGGTTGTTTCCATAACTAGGTCATTGAAAATAATGCAGCAATGAACATGTATTGCTACAAATTACTACTTTGTATCTTTCTGGCAGATATATGGGATTACATTGCTGGGTCATATGGTAGATATTCTTTTAATATTTTGAAAAACTTTCATGCTGTTTTCCTTAGATGCTGAATTCCCTTAGTCTGCATTCCCATTAACAGTGTACAAGGATTCCTGTTTCTCTTCATCCTCACCAACACTTGTTTCTTTTCTTCTTGATATGGGTCATATTTATGGTTATGAGATAATATCTCACTGTGGTTTTAATTTGCATTTCCTTAATGACACCACAGTTATTCTTGATTATAGGTAAATGTATGTCCAAACTTAAAGTAGATAGTATGTGGTACTGACCCTTGAGGGTGAAGTGTGGATCTTTATTACATTTCAAAAGTTTTACTCTTGTAATATAAAGAAAAATTTTGGCAATGAATTAAAACCTGCCTTTTGAACTTATTTTTAATAAAAGACAAAGATAAGGTTATTTTTCAGACATGTGGAAAATCCAATTTAAATCATATCAAGGAAGAGTTAGGAGAAAAATATTTTATTTTACATAATATCAGAGATATTAAGATATTACTAAATATTGTTATTTGCCATTTATTTAGTAACTAAGTATAATGGTATATGAGCAAAAGAAGTTTAAAATAATATTTTTATAAAGTCATCAAAATTTTAAAATAATAAAATATTTGGATATAGAAAATTATATAAATATTTTTGAATGAAATAAATTTAGTGTATTAATGGGTTTTACAATCAAAAACTATCTAGACATTTATAATAAATACATCTACGAGTGTAGTGTAGATACGGGAGATTATATCTACACCTTAACTTCATTTTCTAGCCATTACACAGGTGGTGGAAAATTTCTTTCCTCTAGTATCTGCAGCACTGGCCTTATATTATAGAGTCACAACGAAAGCTTTCCCAGAGAACTGAAGTAGAGGAAAAATGGATTCTGTTGTTATGGAGTATAATACATTGCCACTTTTGAGGACATGAAGAGGAGACTAATTTTAAAGAACAGAGAAACCTATGTTCCATTATTTTTTCCTAAAAATTGATAATTTTAGAAAAACAGGAACTTTCATTTCTATTGTCCTCTTCATCTCTTAAGTCTTGGATCAGAGGAGCTCACTCAATATTACAAGTGTTCAGAAATGTGGTCTTAGGTAATGGCATTATAGATAACAGGGGATTAATTTTCGGTGGCATAGCTTCTACATTAGGTATGAACTATGAATATATCAGTTACTCAAATGCAAAGAAGTGGAAATTCAAGGAATAGATGAAAGCTCTTCTTTGGTGTTAATTCTTTTAAACCCCTAGATGTCACTCATGCAAAACTCTGTTGGTAGTTATGAATAGTTCTAGGAAGTTTTAGATTTTACATTTATGGTAGACCAATTTATTTATGCTCCTCTAATATTTATCATATATACTTATGTAACTTCTATCAAGAGACTTGATTATGGGATCATCAAAGAAAAATATTTTCACTATTTAGTTAAGCAGTGAAAATCATACTACACTGTTATTTAGGATTTAAAGCTTAGGAAGGATTTTAAGAGATTTGTGAGTTTAACCATACAATAAAATTTGATTTATTTTGCAATATGTCTAAAAAGATGACAGGGGTGACCATTTCCTACTTTTGTCTTGTTGTATTGTTACCTGGTTACCCATTGCAAATGACCTTTGCAGGAGGAAAACCTATGACTGGAGAATTCCCTCTAACACATGCACTCACTCACTCACTCACTCACTCACTCACTCACTCACTCACTCACTCACTCACTCACTCACTCACTCACTCACTCACTCACTCACTCACTGTTCTTCCCATTACTTTTCAGATTTACTGTGATGTAGTGGTCATATATTATTCAGTTTAAGTTATGTAACATTATGGTTTGTTATACTTCTACATGGCAATTTGATGACCACATGAAAATTAGTTACATATTGCTCACCCCTGATATTACCTTGTTTTTCTGTATGTGTTGTGATAACTTTTAAGACATTCTATTAGCAACTTTAAAATATATATTATTGTTAACTATGGCTAGCATACCAAACACTAAATCCCTGGAACTTGTTCATCTTGTAACTGAACCTTTGTATCTTCTGACTACCTTCACCCATCCCTCTTACTTCCTACTTCCAGCCTCTGATAACCACTGGTCTATACTCTGTTTCTAGAAGTTCAGTTTTCACATGATCTAGATAAGTGTAACCATATAGCATTTACTAATTTTTGACTTATTTCACTTAGCAATAAGCCCTCAATGTTCATTCCATTCTCACAAATGACAAAATTTCCTTTTTTTCCCCAAGTGGATGAACATTATTCTAGTGTGTGCCTGTGTCTCTGTGTATGTTTGTGTGTAAAATATCTTCTTTATTCATCCATTGAGTTAGGTTATTCTTATGTCTTAGATATAAATAATCCTGCAATAAACAGGAAAGTGCAACTATCTCTTCAAGATAAATTTCATTTCCTTTCATTAGATATTTATATGTGGTGATGTTAAATCATATGGCACTTTATTTAAATACAAAATACAAAATTTCTGTTTTCATAGTGGCTATACTAATTTACATTCATACCAAAAGTGCACAGATTCCCTTTTCTCCTCATTTATGCCAACACTTCTCTTTCACTCTTTTTAATGATAGCTATTCTAATGAGCATGTGGTGGTACTTCATCATGGTTTTGATTTGCATTTTCCCTGATGATTAGTGATGCTGAGCATCTTTTCATGTACCTGTTAGCCATCTGTGTGTCTTCATTGGAAAAATGTCTATTCAGGTTCTTTGTCCATTTTTTAAATTAAGGTGATTTTTTTACTATTATGATTAATATGTTACTTACACATTTTAATCTTAATCTTATATAAAATACATGATTTCAAATATTTTATCCCTTTCTGAAGATTATCTTTTCATTTTGTTGATTGTTTTAGTTTGATAATGTCCTAGTTGTTTTTGTTTCTCTTGCCTGTATTTTGGTTTCATAACAGGAAAATTATTGCCAAGAACAATGTCAAAGAGGTTTTACCTATGTTTTCTTCTGGAAGTCTTAGATCTTAGATTTAAATCCTTGATACATTTTTAGTTAATTTTTGTGAATGATCAAGGAGATAAGTTTCATTCTTTTGCATGTAGTTTTCCCTGAAACTGTTTATTGAAGAAACTATTCTTTCCACACTGAGTAATCTTGATTTGCTTGTCAAATATTGGTTAACTGTATATCTCTATATAAAAATACATGTTATTAAGCTTATAATTGATATTAATTTATCTTTGAATTTATATTTAAACATGATGGTTGAATTACGCCCATGTTATAAGTTAATGTGTTGCTGTATTTTCCATTAATAAGGTAGTCTCATCTTTTTCATCGTTTCCATTTTCTCTCTGATGTGTCTATTCCCATGTGGGACTATTTCCTGCCAGGGTTTGGGTTTGAAAATGAGGCTCTATATTTCTGAACTCTATATTCCTTCACTGACAGGTAATTTTATATGTCAATTTGAATGGGCCATACACTCAGTTATTTGATCAAACACAATTCTGGATCTTTCTGTGAAGATATTTTTGTCTGAGGTTAACATTTAAATCTGTGCACTGTAAGATTGCTCTCTATAATTTAGGTGGCCCTTAGATTGCTCTCTATAATTTAGGTGATTCTCATCCACAAAGTTGAGACCTTACTAGAATAAGGACTGACCTACCCTGAGCACAAAGGAATTTTGCCAATAGACTATTTTTGGTTTAGACGGCAACTCTTCACTGGGTCTCCAAACCACCTACCTCATCAGATTTAGGATTCACCAAACCTCCACAATTGTGAATGCTAACTCCTGAAGATAAATACTTCTCCACATGTACAAATCCTATTGTTTTTTTTTTCCTTTGGAAAACTCTGAATAACAAAAATCATTTAACCAGTTTCTGTTGAGTTTTATCTCAACTTATGATAACTCTTTGAGTCTGAGGAGGTGCTACATAGAACAGGGAGCAACATACTGTTTTGATTATTGTAGCTTTGTAGATTGGCTTGAAATCATGAAGTGTGCTGCTTCAAACTTTGTTCTTTCTCAGTATTTCTTTGACTGTTTGCTATCTTTTGTGGCCCCCACATATACTGGAATTCTTTTTTAAATTTCTGTGAATAATACCGTTGGAATTTTCATAAGTGACTTTGGGTAGCTTGGACATTTTAACAACATCAATCCAATCTATAAATATGTGATACCTTCCCATTTTATTTGTGTCTTCTTGAATTTCTTTCATCAATAGCTTTTAATATTCAACACATCACACACTTTTTTATCTACATGAAATAATTGAAATGAGCAAGGGTTATCTTATTTCAATAGGTAATATATGGAAGGATATGGTACCATATCATGTACAATTATAAATGAAGAGAAGAAAGAGTTCTTGATATTTATAGGACTTACCAAATATTTTAAAAGTACCTTACTAGTAAAGTTAAGTCTAGATTAATTCAATAAGGTTAAGTATAATAGGCTCATATTCCTTCAACAGAGGATTTTCAAGATTTACAAAAGTTTTCCTGAGTCGTATACTTATATTTATTCCAGTTTAGATTAGGATTTCAGCCTAGTTTTGGTTAGCTAGAAGTCACTGGAAAGATAGTTTTAACATTGCTACCACTCATGAAAAACTTCCCAAAGTTAAAAAGTTCCCTTTGACTCCAATATGTCTCCCTGTTCATCGTGTATCTGAAAAATTCTAATTATTTAGTCATCATTAATCCATCTGTAACTGAAATCAATACGGCTGCTCTTGAGCTCTTTCAGCTAGCATTACAAAATAAAGCCCATTAGTGATTGAATTATCTCTGTTCTAGATAGAGTATATAATTGACTCTGTTCTAGATAGAGTGTCTTCAACCACCTTGTAATTTGCTTAGAGAATGAATTACAGAACAGGACTTTATTTTGGGGGAATGAAGTCTGTATGGTGAGGGTGAGTTTTATTATGATTCACAGGAGGCAAAAAACTATCAGAGAGGGTTAGAGACCAGGAGTGGTGGTGTTAGGAAGCTTTTTTTTTTTTTTAACAGGTGGGTTGGGGTAGGGGGTATAATGCTTTTGCTGAAACTTAAGGAATAACTAGGATTTACTATGCTCATGAGTTGGAGGAATTTCCTGAAGGAGGTGTGTCACAAGAAATGAGAAACTATAAATCTACTTTTGTATATATTATCTTAAGTGTGGAATTGATAGAGTAGAAACCAATTTACTTTCAACAATTGAAAGACTCAAAAGTAAAATTTCTTCATATTACATTTTATATGATAGTAGATGATGGTGTATTCTGTTACCTTTCAAAATTTTATTATAGGATTCACTATGTAGCAAATATCTGGGAGGCAGAGGGAGAGTAAAGATAAAGTTATTTTCAACTCACATGATACCAAATTAACTATGATTCTGGCGAGAAAATGGAGATATGAAATAAAATTTCATTTACAGAAAGTATTATAAAATAAAATTGCTCAAGCAAGATTATGGGTTCTACTTATAAAGTTAAGTGAAATACGTAGAGGGCAATTCCTAGAGAAAAGAGAAAACTCAGGAGAGAATTCAGAGAACCAGATGAAAGTAAGAATGTTTGTTCCTAAGGAAGCTACCATGTATCCTAACAATTGGAGGATATTTTGTCATTGGCAACTCAAAACTCCTGAAAAGTTGCTGTTTTATGTTATATAGTGCAAAGTTTTCTTGATTTTGAAAGATATGCTACTTCATTTTTTCTTTTTTTATTAAATTCACTTTCATGAGGAGAGGAGCTGGTATATTCCTATAATGGGAGGCATTTCATGGAGTATGCCTTTTTTGAGATGCACATACTGAAATGAAGGGAGCTGAATATAGTTTAGATAAATGGTCACCAAAGCTTGATTTAGAGATTTCAATAGAAGAGAAAAACAATTAACTGAATCTTTAAATCTGAATAAGCTTGAACTTGAAGAATTTGAATTTAGTTTAGGTGAAGAAGTCAAGTGAAGGAAACATGAATGCTTGTATATTTGTCTCAGGAAAAGTTGGAACTTTATGGGTGATGTAATCTCAGTTGAAGGCCCTGAATGGAGAGGCCCTTGCTTAGAGATGGAATTTATAATTACACAAAAATTCAAGAAATATCTACCCAGGCTAGTTTTATACAGATTCCTCTGGTGCACTATCTGTATATTTTTGCTAAGTTCACTAGTTAATGAATTTCTGTTTTTCTTGGGATTCCTCAATGTTCTTTTCTAATATGTCAACTTAACCTTAACAACAGTGTATTGTAGCTGTTTCAAAAAAATACTTAACATTATTTTCCAATACTCCAAAGTTTAGCTTCCTTGGCTTTTCTTCTCAGAGTTCTCCTAGCTTACCAACAATCTGTTTCAACAGAGAGGAACTAAAATACATGGCTGTGGAAAAAATCTAAGTATTTACCTATTGAGTTTTAATTCTGTTTCAATCAATAATGATTTTCAAAAATATTTGAGAAATACAATCAACAAATATGATTAAGCTCTACAAATGTCTAATTTTCTTGTAATTGAAAGTGTTGGTAAATAACTGATTTGGAATACCTAGAGAGGTCTTTAAAGAAGGCAGGATATCTATAGTTACCTTTAATGATAGTTATAGTTTGTTTTATTTTTTTTCTTTACCAGAGTAGTATTGATTTACAGCATTCTATATGCGTTAGAGATATAAGATCACACCTTTCAGATGTGTATCACCATATGGTTGGACATACTTGAATAGGTAGAAAGAAAGCATGGCACATGGGACTGGAAGGGAGTGGGCATGAGAATAAGACAGTATGGGTGTTCTTGGGATGTTAGGAGATGTTGTAAGAATGGACAGTTGGAGTTGCATTGTGCTGAACCTTGAAAGGCTGCCTGAATCACCTGGGATTTAACATGAGTCAATAAGTAGACACAGCATTGGTTTGCCTATAAAGTAAATAATCAGGGAGAAGGTCTGAGTTGTAAGGAGACTCAGTTCTTATTCAGAGATTTATAAAGGAGGGAGAGTAAATATGAGGTTGACTGCTTAGAGAATTAAAGCAGAGAGATAATGCTTAAGTTCAGAGTCACAGAGTCATTTGACTGAGTAAAATTCTAAGCCAGGTCTAAGAACTCTGCTCCTGTTCTACCAGGTTTGGTTCAGTTTTGTCTTTAATTCCCAACAAGTCTATCTGTGCCCTTACATTTTGTTAAAATGGACAAGATCTTAAGCAATCACTTAGCAAAACTATCATTTTCAAGTCTTTACAGCCCATATCTGTATTTGACATTTCTACCAAATAGACAAAAAATGTAATCTGCCAAAAACATTTATTTCTGGAGATAAATAATAAAACCTAGAAGCTTCTGTTTTCTTGGAAAGCCCAAAATGATATATAATGGTTTCTGCCTCAATTGTAATAAAACAATACAGAGTTTTAAAATATATTATTCCATTTAATTCTCAGTGAGGCCCTCTGAGACAGGCAAGCAAAAGATAGTATCATAGGAGGAAACTGAAATTCAAAGAAGTTCTTTTGTCAAGCTATTGTAAGGAGCAGCAGAATAAGGGCTTGGATTTCCTAATGGTTTGCTTGTCAATCTAAAATTAGTCTTACATTTGGCATTCTATGTCTTACATTTGGCAGTCAGTCAGTTTGACTAGTTTTTCTTCATTATACAAGTGAGGCTATATCACTTGATTTCAAGAATTATATAAAACATAAATATTATATGATTATCTATAATAATTCTCAATAGCTAGATATCATTATTATAGCTATTTTGCCAATTGAAAAATCTTTGAAAGAGAAACCCAAAAGGGAATTTCTTGAGGGAGGTAATCTTGTCTTATTTTTTCTTCTTCAGTAGAAAGAATATATTTTTTCTGAGCATCTGTGATAGAGGCAAAGATAGCAGAAGGAACTTCAGAACAAGGATTGCTACAATCATATTAACAATATGAAAGTCTGAAATCAATTTTAGAAATTTTTTTTACCTAAAATTTTAAAAATACACCATTTGCAGGCCAGAAGAAATTTCAAAGGTGTTTTATTTCATTCGGGTCTGATGCTTTACTTGGCTCTGGAAGAAAATGGGAGTTTCACCTATGGTTTACTTCCCATAGAATAGGCGATTGTATAAAGTAGTGTGATTTAAAGGGTACCCTTCTCCAAGTGGGACATGTATACAAATAAACATGCATAGGCATATATACAGTTAGTATCTGGCAATTTTTCTGTCATTTAGCTTGCTAGCTAGCTGATTGTATCTATCTTCTTATCATTACCTATATCCTTTGCACTTACGGTATCATAATCTATAAAAGCCACTATCAGAGAGTTGGCACTTTAGGTTTAAAAGTTGAGTGTTTATATTTAAATATAAAAGCTCACATATAAATGAAAATATTCAAAATGTTAATGGAAGTAGCTCTTTTATATCTTTGAGAGAATTTCTGTAACCAGCAGACTGTTAAGTGGTACTTAACTGGATGTTTATGGCATTGAGCAAAAGTTATAGTAGGTGTGTATGTGTGTGTGTGTGTGTGTGTGTGTGAATGTGAACAAATAGAGGATAGGATGAAAGTGCTATTGGGAGAGAATGACAGGGAAGTGGAAGGATGAAAGTAAGTTTATCCTGTCCTTAATGCAAGTCCTATTTCTCCATCTTCTATATGGTATGGTCTTATATTGATTCCTTTCTTTCAAGTGTTATAATTTTGGCTACTGTTAACAACTAGCGCTTTCTAGTATAGTGCTGCATTCAGTAGTTGGATACTTAATTAACTTCATCTGATCATATTTTGTATTTGTGATACATATGTAAATATAGATAAGATCGGCCTAACCTGCAAAATTAGCCACCATGACTCTAAGTGGATGTGGTTTGATATAAGAAGTACATTGAGAGAGGTATATTAATTATATGGATAGGGAACTATTATATTCTCAGATGGCTATAAGAAGTGAGGAAAGATATTGCCATATGAGAGAAAAAATGATTTGGAGATAAAGAAATTAAGATTTTCCTCTTTCCTTTTTAGGAGGATTATCCCTGGTCCTCAAGAGAGCCATCGGTTTTTAGAGTATGTCTTCTGACTGAGTAAATGTAACCTCTGTAGGATTTTGAGATAGCTATGTATTTCTTTCATATTTTTTTGTCTCCTTAAGCTGAAACCTAGCAGAAACTTCTTGCCTCTAATCATGCTCAGTTCACCTTAATATTACCTAAGTTCTATTTTAGTTCAGTTTTTTCCAAAGTGATAGAGTCATTAGTCAATCAAATTGCACTCCCTTTTCAGATTCAAAAAAGAAACACATGGAGCTAGATGAATTTCTACCTCCACCTTTCTGGAGATGCAAATGTGATCCAATGAATCTGGTTTTGCTGAAATTGTCTGAAGCGAAGCATCATAAAAAAGCATACCTTCTATTTGTGTATTGCTATACAGTTTTCACTAAAAGATTGTCACGTGTATTGTCACATGTTGCATCATGTTTAATTTACATCTAAACTTTCATGAGAGAAATATTGCTTCTCTTTATACCTGAGGAAAGCATAGGTTGGAGAGGATATGTGACAAGCTAAGTCAGCAAGCTGAACAAAGACAGTGCTGAGATTTGCACTGGGTCTTTAACTTTAAGTCTATTGTATTCTCTAAGAAAAGAGCCTTTCTTACAGGATGACCAGTTAAGCACTATCCCAGTGTAATGGCAAATTTTTTCCTTCTAGGTCAACGTGCTACATGCAATATAGTAAGTAGCAGCAACAACAATACAAACAAACAAAAAAAAACCCCTCCTGGGTATTAGTTAAGAATTGGTGTTAAAGAAAACATTTGGGGGTCAATGTAGGCAAATGTGTTTCTTCCATGCCCAACTGGATCATATAAGGAAGCAAATTTGCTATAAAGTAGTAAGCTCCCAGCTTACTAATGGTAGGCTTACATTTAGAGCTCGGAATGTGAGGACCAGGACATGGTTGGTGGAATTGAATGTAAAATGACAAGAGGCTGGAAGAATTAGCATGCAGAGTATAAGAACATGGTCAGTATGGATGATCAATCAATTTACTCGCTTTTGTCTATTTTAGTCCAATATAAGACTGAAAAGGAGAACATTTTAGTTTGAGTTTTCTTCCTTGTCAAATTTGATGAAGCTTTATACTGTTTACACATTAAGTTTGAGTGTGATAACTGATACTTATTTGTCAACATCTGTAGATTATAATGTATACATGGATTTCTAGATTATAAAATTATGGGTGACTTTACCAATAATTTTACCTGCTGTTAGTAGATTAAATAATAAGGTATTATCACTGGTTATAAATAAACACTCCTGTCAATAGGAAGCCATCTCTAGTGAACACAAACATATGTCTCATAGTTTGTTCCTCATCTTGATCTAGCCAAAAGGCTAAGAAGCTGACATGGTCCATTCATAAGAAAATCCACTCATTTTATTTTTTATTAATTAATTAACTTTTCTCTCTCACATCATTATAGTTTCTATAGCTCTCACTACCGTATCATCTCTGAACCATCATCATATTCCCTTGTGTTCATACCGCCCCTGTTTTGCCCTTCCTGCCCTCTCCTTTCCTGTACGCCTCAGTTCTATGATCAACTGACTAGTTTTAACCTTTTCTTGTCCTTTTGTTTAGCTTCTCTCAATTTGACATATAAGTGGGACCATCCTTGTTTATCATTTTCCTTCTGAATAATTTCAGCTGGCATGATCCCTTTCAGCTCCATCTATGTTGCCACAAATGGCATGAATATGTCTAGAAAATGATGCATTTAAATTGAGTACATGTTGGAATTATTACCTTTCTCACTAGACAAAACCACAGAGCACAGGTTTGCATTTGACCAAAAGTATGAAGCCAGTTCTCTGGCAGATAAACAATCATTAATGTCCCACTGGAATCCTTTTATTGAAAGTCATTCCATATTATTCAGATAATCATACTTGAGATTTATTTCAGTAGGGGGAGGTTGCTAGTATTTTAACTTAACTGAGATTGACATAAATCTCTACTAGACCAAACTCTACAAAGGCTCTTCAGAACTATGCTTCCGTGTGGATTTTGTGCTTCAGTGTTCATCTCTGTGTTGTCCATTTTAATGAGAATTCTGCTAAAGAATCTTTCTTATTACAGAATCCCAATGTTTCCTCTTAATAATTGTCCACTGCTCCTTTGCTATAAATTCCCCTTCCCATGCTCTTTTGCTATAAATTCCCCTTTTTCTTGTTGTACTTGGAGTTGACCATTATCTTTTCCTCACTGTGAAGTTTGTTGCAGAAGCCCTTATATCTGACTGCCCTGAGAGTCACTGTGAATAAAGTCAGCCTTATTGTCCTTTAGTGAGTGTCATGAATGTATTTTCCCCTTAGCAAATAACATATTCTATCATTAACTAGAAGCCAGACAGATACTTTTCCTGTTTTAGATATTGGTAGTATCCCTTAAATCTCCAATTTCACTCACAACAGACACAAAGTCAGGAAGGGAGAGGTTGTTTTTGTGAGGTTGAGAAATCTAAATACAGATTAGTTAATGGAGATAGTAAACTGTTAGACTAAGCAGGTTGGACTTTATTTTGTAATAGGGAATTTTTGAAGTCACCTAGGGATGTTTTAAAAGACTTGGCACCATTATATGAAAGAGATGTAGAGGGAGGGATATGCCATTTTTCCAGATGAGAAATCACAAGAACTCAAAGCTAGATGTTGGTGGTGAGAATAAGAAGGAAGAAATGATGTCATGGTGATTAGGAAGGCAGGATGTATATCATTCTCATGCTGGCAATCAAGGCAGAGTGAACTGTTAAGGGCGTGAAAGTGTTTTCAGCCAAGGGACCCAGGGGCCCCACAAAAGAAGAAATATATTTAGTACTGTTAAAACTATGAGGCTGACATTGAGGGATATACAGTAGTTATGAATATATAGAATTATCAACATCTAGGCAGTGTTTGGAGTCATGAACTTGGATAAAACTGACAAGGGAGAAAACAATGGAAGAGAATAAATGCATGAACAAATCTTTGGGAAATATCTATATTGAAGTTGGCACCAGAAGACAGAATAGGCACACAGAAGAAAGAGTGAGATGGAAGCAAAAGAGACTGTCATAAACTGAAGAGAGAATTTCAGTACAAGAGAGTTGTTGACACAGTTGAGTACAGCAGAGAAAGATGAGAGTGAGAAAAAGTCAATGGATTTTATGACTAGGAGGTCACTCATGGCCTTGGGAGAGCAGTTTTATGAGATGAGATTGGGCACATTCAGCGTGATATAGCCACAGACAAGGGAGAGCAGTTTTAGTAGAACAGATGAGAATGTCCTTTGGGTGTCAGTAAATGGAGAGGAAAACAGAAGTTACCAGTGATTTTTCTTTGTAAAATTTGACAGAGAAAGAAAACAGATAAGATTGTGGTTGATTAGGAAAAAGGTGACAAAGATAAGGACAAGTTGTTTCAGAAGATCACATGTGGATTTGTTAATAAGCCATAGAAAAGAAAATTGTGAAAACATGTGATTTAAGAAGTTGGGAGATGGTGTGTTCAAAGTAAAAGTGGGTGTGTCCTAGTGGCATCAAGAGTACTTTTGGAGAAATTGTCCCCTTTTTTGTCTCTGAAATGAAAAGTAATAGAGAAGACTTTAATCACATAGGGGATTGTTGTTATTCTTGTCTAATAATCTTAAATTTCATAAAGAAATATGGGATAAATGGAAAATACATTTTGTCCTTATAAACACCTGGGGAATATTGTTATTCTTGTCTAATAATCTTAAATTTCATAAAGAAATATAGAATACATGGAAAATAAATTTTGTCCTTTAAAAACACTCCTTAAGTAAAGTGTCGTCACTGGAATCATTTACTTGTTCATTTAACTACATAGCTTAATACTAGTTTTTTTTTCTCTAGACTTAAATACTTTTCTAACTTTTAGTGAGTGTATTTATTCTTCAAAATTCATGTCAGAAATAACATGACCATAAAGGGTAGAACAAGTTTAATATCAATATTTTGAGATTTCTAGGTAATTTGAATTATGAGCTGTGTTTATCTGTGTTTATTGTTGGAGACAAACCAAGATATTGTATCACTTCCTTTGACCTATCTTCACTTGTTAGAACTACTGTTTCCTTGTCACTAACTCTTAAACATCTCAAAGGCTCCTCAAAATCAACCTTTAGTGAAGTCATATTTTGCCAGCTAAGTTCTAAGTTGGCCTAAAAGAGCCCTACTTAATGGCATAGCTCCCTCTCACACTGCACCAAGGTTGATCTGTGTGATTAACATCAAAAGGTATTGGTGATGGTATGCCACTTCTGATAATAGGTTAAATAGATCTGAAACTTCCATCCTGGAAATTTGCTCTTGCTTACAGTTCTTTTCTTTTAATTATCTCACTGGAAGGATGGAATGGAGAAGAAAGGAGGCAGCTGTCATGCTGTAAGCAGTCCCATGGAGAAACTTATTGTAAGGAACTGAAGCTGCCAATCAGAAACTAAGGAGGAAATGAGACTTACCAATAACCACATAAGCCAGCCTGGAAGTGGATTTTACAGTAACCAGATGACTGCAGCCCTGCCTAATAGGCTCTTTGAAGGAGAAAACAGGGTGAAGGGAAAAATAGTGATGGTGAGGAAGCTAGATTGTGTATGAGGGTCAGGAAAAGCATCTCTCATGAAGTCTTATTTGAAGAGAAATTGCCTGGATGGAGGCCATGTTAAAGAGTAGTCCAGATGGTGGAAGCACTACTACTCCAGATCATGAGAGTAAAATCTAGAGGCAGACGAGTGCTTACTGTGTGAGAGGAGCAACAGAGACCATTGTAGCTGCATCAGAGCGTAGAGAAGAAAGTGGTGAGAAGACATAATTGAGTGTAGCGGGTGACATTGTGGATCAGAGAAAAAAAAATTGAATTTTAATGTATACTAGCTGAAAAGCCATTACTAAGGTTTTGAGTATAGGGGTCATTAGGTCAGGCTTCTGTTTTTATAAGATTACTGTGGCTATTTTGGTAAGCACAGATTTTTTTCTTTTAAGATGGCTAGAAGTTAAAGGGAGAACAGTAAAAAAATTAAAAAAGATAATAATATAGATTAGGTTGTCAGGTGTGATTTGGCATGGCTAATTTTATGTATCTTGAAGGTAGCATTATTAAGTTTGTTGATGGATTAATTGTGGGTGTGAGAGAAAGAGAAGCATTTAAAGATGTCTTCAGATGACCTTGAGATCTTCTGGTGGAATTGAGTAACTTTCAATTTTCAGAGCCCAATTCATCACCCTTCCCTACAACCCACCATTTCACCTTTTCCCTATGCATGTAACCCTCTGGCCCCCCAGAGCTCCAGGGTGAATTTTTCAGAGTCCACTCAAAACCTCTGCTTTAAATGTGATGGATAGAAACTCCAAAGATAATGATTTTTTTAGTTCTGTTAAAACTATTCATAATGCAAGTTATGGCAGATACTATATATTTGTAAACTATAAAATACCCTCTTATATGCTATTCTACACCATTATATTCTATTCTTATATAATATTAAATGCCTTCTAAAATATAAATAATGAAAGTATGCCAAATCATATGTGTTGAACACTTTTCATGGCTTATTTCTTGATTTCTTTCAACAACCCTATGAAGTAGTTACTATTATTATGACAATTTTATGATCAGGAAGATTGATGGTTTGAAAAGTTAAAGTAGTCTGTCTATGCTCAAACAGCTACCAAGTGGCAGGGACAAAAATTGTATGTAATTTTGTCTGATTCCAAAGTTATTGCCAAGAGGAACTATATTCCAGCTGACTATTCTGTCTCTCTAAAGTGGGCTACATCTTTCGCAGATTCAGTTAGACTGATGGTGATATACTGTCTTGCTTTGAGAGAATTGTACTAAAGTTGTGCAGTTGAAAAATCAAATACTTATTAGTTGACAAGACTCAGTGAAAATGAGCTAGTAGAACTACAAATGACATCACTGAATACACTAAATGATTTCAACATTCATAGTGACGTAGAACAACTAACAAGAACTGATCAATAAAAATTGTTATACTCTCTAAGTGTTAACTTATAAAAAAATCTAATTTGCATATAGAATTAGTATGGAGATAAAGATAGATACTAATAGCTAACTAACTGCTCCATTTCTGAATCATGAACATTGAGTCACCAGACTGACAGGTTATAGTGACATTTCCTATTTAGTCATTCATTTTCTATGTTGTTACATTGTCTTAAGCTCATGCTGGAATAATTTACATTATGAGTTATCAGAATTCAATCAGCTGAAATCCTTTAAAAAACAAATGAAGTTTATAGATCAAAATAAGAGGTGCGTCTGTCTTTTTATCTTTCTTAGAAGCTTAAATTTTCAAAGTATTTTAAATTCATTGCAGATGTTATTATTACAGCATTCATGCAATGATAGTAATGCCAGTAGGCAATAGTCTACTTGATTTAAAAAAAAAATAACATTTAGCAATGACCTTATGTTGCTTGAAAGAAAATCTCTATGATTATAATGATTGCTGTGCCTATTTTTTGTAATTTCCCCCCTCTTCTAGGATGTAAACTAGTGTTATATCTAGGCAGAATATATTTTTAAAAATCAAGTTAGGCTTGATGAATTCTAACATTCTCCTCCTGGTACTAGTATTTCTTCTTTCACAAAGTAAAGAGGGCATTTTAGGCACAAAAATGGCCTTGGGAGCCATGCCCCAGTGTTGTAAATTTTCCCTGCATAGAACCCTCTTTCTAATTTTGATATTTGCTTTATTTTTCCCTCAAAGATTTTTTTCTTACTGAAATGCAGTATTCAACTTTTTCTAAAAAATTAGATTTGTTAGACTTTAGACAATTTATCTTCTCCCACAATTTCCTGAAGAAGCTAAAGTATGGATCTTCACTTTATATCTTCACCTTTCCTTTCAGTTTTCCTAACAGGAAATGATGTAAAGGGAGTGATATTTAGTTTATTTGGAGAATTTTATGATGGAAGGAGGGTAACGAATAAAAGCTGCAATAAACTTTCAGACTATAAAAACCATAACTAGTGATAGAAGGGAAGGGGGACAGGAAGTGGGTTAATCAAGTAAAAGGGGTCAACTAGCTGGTGAAGGATAGAACTGGGTTTTTAATGGTGAATTTAATGTTTAACACATTTTCAGTGTTACATACCTGAAACATATAATCCTGCAATGTCACTTCAATAAAATAATAAAGAGAGGGATGAAAGATACAAAATACAAAGGAGACTTCTTGTAATCTTTCTGACTATTCTTATAAAATTAAGATTTGGCAGATATCACTCTTCCTAACTCAGAAATGTCTCCAGATTTTTATGGAGAAACTTTTGTTATTCTATGAAACTGAACTTGGAAAGATATGATTCACTTTAGTCAGAAAATAGTTCTTCTGGGCAAGAACTTTGGAAAGAGATATCTATTTATCTCATATTTAGTTACTTAATGTTTATTGTGTGCCAGGCACTACCTGCTTTGTATATATTGTCTTATTTATATTTTTGTATATTGTCTTACTTAATCCCCATAGCAAACTTAGGAAGTGAATGCTATTATTATTCCAGGGGCAATCAAACTTTTTATAGTAGAACAGCTTTCAAGCATTTATTTTTGTTATGCCTTGAGTGAGCAAGATTAGAATGATTTTGTAATGCCCAGTTTTAAAATCTGAGAAATCATTTTTATTTTGTGCTAAAACAAAACTCCAGATCTGCCAGCTCTGCCCTCTTTACATGGCACCATGAGAAGTATTTTCAAAATGCTGAGCACTACCTGGTTCTTGCTCAGTGGCAGAATTGTAGATTGGACTCAGTGCAGGATGGTTGATAACTTGCTTTTTCTAAGTAAAAATGTGCATTAAAGAAAAAATAGCTCTTGTCTTGAAAATTGTCAGAATAGCTGCATTTCCAGATGTACTATAGTTTATCTTTTTATATGCATCAGGAAGTATGAGGCAGTTTTTTCCCACAATGAACAAAATAACTAATTCTACTATATTAAACCACAGTAAGATTTTTCAATTTAACTCAGTTCAACGGACATTTATATTTCTCCCCTGTGGCAGGTCTTGTACGAGTAGTTACAAATTCAGAGATAAGTTAGACCCAGGTCCTGATTTTAAGGAGTTGACAAGGAGACTCATAAGTAAACAGAGGAAGGGGGATCATGGAGGCTTCTGGAAGGGGTACAGGAGTGTTTTGAATATGGGTGTTTGGTGTTGGGGGGAAGTGAAAAGAAGATGTAGCTAAGACATAGGCAGTGGCCAAAGCAGGGCAGTGGGAAGCTCTATGAGCACATCCTGCTAAACCACGCCATACCAGAGGCTTAGCGGGAAAAGGTCTGGAAGAGTAAGTAGTCATGGATTAGAGTTCATCTCGTAGATGATAGTGGTGTCAGCAGAATCTTAGTCATGGAAACACAGATGTACTAGAGACTTGCAAACGCTTTCTATACTAACATACTGTATCTTTGAGATTCACAGTGAACTTCTGCTAAACATCTGGTAGTGACCATTTTAAAGAAATCTAAGTAATATAGGAAGTGCATGAAACAAAAGCAATTATCATAATTCCTCATATGAACTTGTTCCTCTAAATACAAGACATGCAAAATTACAATACTCAGCCTCTTTTTTTTTTTGTTTCAAGCTTTACTAAAATAAAGATGAAAAGTAAATCACTACCAAGAGAAAAATATTGTAAAAGCAAAAGGAATGATAACATGGGATCATATCTATTTTGTTGGATTGGTCCAGTGCAGATGAGTGGGCAGACTGTCTCCTGACAGGCTGGCACCACCTGAGTTGATGGATTGAGGACTTGGAAATTCCTGGGTTTGAACTCCAGACCTGCCATCCTGAGTGAGGGGCTGTTGGGAAGGGGGAGGAGCAGAAAGGCCATTTTGTGAACCTTTAGAAAATAGTGATGCCTGTGAATTTGCTGTGTTTTCCTTGGAGCTACTGAGAATGATCAGCCTCCCTGCTGGATGGAGGGACTTTCAACCCCTCTTCTTCACATAGGGCCATAGGGTAGGGTAGAGGGGGGGAACCCTGACCTCAACAGCAGTGGTCTCTGCCACACCTGGCTGGGTCTGCAAGAGTGTTCCACTTGTCATCATCATTTTAGCAGGACATTCTCCTCCTCTCCCTATAGTTCTCCCTCTCCCTTTTTGAGAATAAATAAAAAATTTTAGAATAAATTAATTTTTCTCTCTTACTGTATCAAAGCTCTTTTTGTTTGCATTTGTGATAGTGGGAAGCTGGGCCTAGAGCTAGTGAAGAGAGATTCTGACCATTTTCTAGACCTTCTGCCCTGTAACAATTCAGCTTCAGAGAATTTAATGGTGTCATCTCTATAGGCTGAGCAAAACATGCTTTTCCTAGAAACAATCTTTTCTTGTCTAATACCATGACTTTGTATATTCCATATCAGTACCTGGAACTCCCAAATTATACCTTGATCCAGAAATTGTTACCAAGCAGTGAGGGGCAGCAGTGTGGTGTTCTTAATCTAAATCATTCAAGGGCTCTGTAGGGTGCAACCCTAAGACTGATCCCTAATTGGATAAGACAAGACTCTAAGGTGGGCACCCTGAGGTTCATTTAAGGTAGGGTCTCCACATGAGACGGGACTAGTGACGGGGATTTTTAACTTATGACTGGGTCTGATGACTGATAACTTGTAACTTGCAGAAGAAAAGGGGTCTTATAACTTATGAATTGTGACTGATGACTAGTAACAGGGACTATGATGAAGACTTGTAACTTGCAAAGGAGAAAGAAACTTGTGACTTAGAGCTTTGAAACTGCAGACCTTGAAACTTGGAAAGGAGTCTTGTACTTGTAACTTGCAGAAGAGAAAGGGATTTGTAAATTGCAGGACTGGTAGTTTGTAACTTGCAGGAGAGAAAGAAACTTGCAGGGTAGAAGACCCAGAGAGAAAAGGACTAGCACACAAAACACCAAGAAAGAATGGAACCCAGAGAAAGAAACTTGGAGATGCTTGTCTTAGGGTTTGTTTTCTTTAATCACTTCTGTATTATTGAGTTTAGCTTTGTCTTATTTTGCTTGAGTGTCCTGTAATTGTTCTTGACCTTTCTTTATATTTCACTAAGTTTAGTGTTCCTGGGCTCCACCTACTAACTGTCCATAGCACCCACAGTCATGTGACAAGCCAACCCCCCCCACCCTATTTTAAATATCCATTAAGTAAGTTGTTTTTCCCCTAATCAATAAACCACCTCTCAGATCGCTTTATGCAAAATCCAAAACATTCTGCTTGGTAATAGGTTTAGAATTTAACAGCTTTTTTATTCATTCTAAGTACAGGCAACCAGTTATTAAGAGCCTGTTGTGTGCTAGGCACTGTTCTAAATAATGGGAATACAGCCATGAATAGAAAGGTTGTGAGACTTATTATGTGGTTTTCTCTGCCAATGCATTATTTTTTATGCTTGTTTCTGAACAAGATTGATTTCCTCCAATGTATTCTTAAATTATCTTCATTTTCTGATCTGATAATTTCTTGTTTAGAATTATACTTAGGCTTTGATATTTAACATAGATGAAAAAATAGACTAAAATTATAACAAAAATAACTATAAAATTCACAAGTATGAGTGGCCAGTGACTAATTAGGCAAGTAATTAACAGAACATTAATATTTTGAACATATGGTACATTACAAATTTAGTTTGAAACAATACACCTCTGATAGGGTTCTTGCTCCAATTTACCTCTTTTTCTTTTGACATAAATAGTACATTTTGGTAACAGTGACTTTATTATAAATAGTGACAATTATTTAATTTCTCTGGATTTATTGACCTTGTTATGTCATTCTAACATAGCTATGCATTTGTAGCTGTGCAATATTTAGATAAATGTTATCAAAGGTGACAACCTCCCCCCCCACCCATCCTCCACCTATCAAGTGAAGCAGGCTGGCAGGCAGGGTGAGGAGGAGTGTTGGGCTGAAGTGATATTCCTCTGTAGGAAAACAAAGGCATGCATGTTTCAAAATAAAGCAATATGGCATATGAAAAATGGGAATCAGTAGGAGGCAATAAAAGCAGGAAACATTTGTTCCTCTACCTGTTAACATTACTTACAGGTTTTAGAGCCTGCAAGGACTAGAAGATACAATGGTAACATTTTTATATCACTTTCTATTTATTAGGCACCATTACAAATGCTATATAATGTTAGCTTGTTTGATTTTCACAAGGCTTGTGAGGTAGGTTATCATCCCATTCTTATTTCCAAATGAGGACTTTGAAGAGTCAGTGATAATATTGTCAGAATTGAACTCCAAAGCCAGAAAGCATGAACTTTGAGAGTTAATTCCCACACTGCACCATGCCTAGAAAGGCAAATATTGAAAGTTAAGTATCATGATAAACTGTGAATTGCCCTCTTCATATTAGACTTGGTAAAGCTTTGTGATTTACATGGCAGTTTAATAATTTTAAAAACTTAATTTTAATTTTGTTTGACTTTAACTCCCTTGCATAAGGAAAGCTTTGATTTTTTTTTTGCTTCTTTGTTTTCTGATTTGTTATAATAAATTGTTTTAAAAGAAGTATTTTTATAGGAAAATGTCTGTACAGTAACAAAATAACTGGTTACATATTATGCCTCTTATTTTTAACTTCCCAGAAAAATGCATTTGAAGCACAAGTAGTTGCCAAGGAAAATTTAAAAGTCAAGAGCTGAGTGAATGCTTTACTTAGCTATTACCTGTGTAAAAGTTGGCCAAACATAAATACCTGAATATCAGTTTCTTCCTTGTATTTTTCACTTTTGAATTTTAGAAATGTTTTACATATCTTTTTCTTCGATAGCATCACTTACTCTTAACCATCCTGAAAATTATCTCTAAGGATAAAAACAAAATCAGATATCATGACAAAGATATGACTGACTGGCTGAATCCAATAGTATTTTCCTTCTGTGACCATTAGAAGGTCAAGATGGAGAACTCTAGGACATAAGATGGATGGATCCTCTTTTTGTATTTATGTATTTATTTGAGTTTGTGAAAAAAAATTGTGATGTTGGGATTCAAATGATGGTGCTCAGTGTGTGGGCTCTTGGGTTTCACTGAGAAAGAATTCAGCAGACAGTCCCATTCGTCAGTAGAATGGCAGTTTTATTGAGGCAAAGGAAAAAAGTAAAGAGAGGTGCCTGAATATACACTTTAAGGCAGCCTTAAAAGATCAGAACTGCATGTTGCCAGAACAAGGGTGTTATTTTATGGTGTTCTTTGATGAAATTATTGTGGAAATGATCTTTTTGAGGTCAGGTTGGGTTTGTTTTCTAAGATTGATAATACTTTCTGCCCCAACTTCTGGCTGATAATCTTTTCTGATCCCACTTCACTTTCCTGGAAACTTCCATAGCCAGTTAAATAAAGATTTCTTAATCTACCATACCCCACCTCTGGTGTTCATCTTGTGAGACCTTCCAGCCTAAGTTTTCTAATCTAAATTTTCATCAATAAGAAGTTATCTGGTCTGTTTTTGTGTTAACAAAAAGAACATTGAGTTTTTATCTCTTCTTTTTTGGTTTACACAAAAATGTATATCAAATACTACATTATAATTTAAATTAGAATTACCTGCTTGGAATACATACTTCTTTACAAGACACCAAGGATGTGTCTAACTGCACACCTGCCCTCTGTGAACTCACTTGCCCATTGTCTCCTGCCAGCTTACACATATGTGATACCTATACCTTCACCCTAGACTTTCCTCAGTTGAGCTGACTTTGGGGTAGCTGTCCGGTGCTTCACTGAGAAGTTCAGTGACATTTTCCTTGGTCTATTTGTTTATTGGTTGATTTATTGATTGATTTGGCACATTAAAAAATTTATTACTTTACCCTCTTGGTAATATTAACAACATTCACATTGTTGTCCAACTATAACCACTATCTCTGGAACTTTTTCATCTCAAACTGAAATTCTTATAGCTATTAAATAATAACTCTGTCCTCCAGCCTCTAGCAACCATCATTGTCACAGGATAAGGTGAAGAGTACCCCAGGACACCCAAACCTGCATGCTCTAAATGAGTCAGCCACCAGTCACATCAAGACAAAACATACTTTAGTGCATAAGACCTTCAATGGAAAGGGGCATTAATACAATTGTATATGACAGAGAAGAGAAATACAGTTAAAATAATTTCCAATTAAATAACTAAAGTCATCTATCCCTTTGTGGGCAAATGTCCAGCCAAACAGGGTTAGCACAAAGCAGAGCAACGGGGAACATAAACTTGCCAGAAGTCTACAGCACCTCTTAGAGAAGACCCATAAGAATGGTACAGAAGGAGCCAGGCAAGCCTGGAAGGAAAATAACAAAATCAAAATCAATGGCAAGATAAAGGCTGCCATTGTCAGCTTCCCCAACTGTTTTCTCCCTGCATCTCTGTCTTTTTCAAATATCTCCATCCATGTCCCCATGTCCCTGGTACAAGGTCAAAGCCATGAAGCAAATGCACTGAATTCTGCTCCTTGTGCCTCCTCCAGATCTTCTTGATTTCCCTTTATCTTCCTCTTTTTCTAGTCTTTTTTAAGCTTTACTGCTTTGCCCATATCCACCTTTCCTTAGGATGGGGCAGTGAACCTGAAACCTCCCCTTTCTCAGGATACATGGATAACATACTATTAGAATTCTGTAGTTTCTAAGAATTTGACTTCGCTAGATACCAAACAAAGGGGAAGCAGATATTTGTTGTTCTTTTGTGGTTATCTGACTTACTTCATCTAGCATGTCTTCAAGTTGATCCATCATAGGTCACAGTATGTGTATGATTTATCTTCCTTTTTTAAGACTAAATAGTATTTTACTTATATGTATGTCAAATAATTCAGGGGAATGTGTTGTTTTGTTGTTTGGGAACATGATAGTGTTATTATGCAAATGTAGGTGACATCACCTATTGCACATCTACAGTACGTAGAGGAACCTGCAGGGACCACCATGGTATATGTGGTCCATCATTGATAGAAACATCATGAAATGAGGCATAACTCTGTATACCATGTATTTATTTTATCCATTCATTCATTGATGAACATTTGAGTTGTTTCAACTTTTTGGCTATTGTGAATAATGGTGCTATGAACATAGTGTCCCTGCTTTGAGTTCTCTAAGGTATTTGCACAGACGGACATTGATCACATATGGTAATTCTGCTTAATTCTTTTAGAAACTGACAAACTATTTTCCACAGTGTTTACCATCAATATTTTCATTCCAATCAGCAATACACAAGAGTTCTACTTTTCCACAGCTGCCTCACCAACTCTTATTCTGCATTCTTGCCCTCCTTTATTTCCTCCCTCCTTCCTTTGTTTACTATTTAAATAATAACTAACATCCTAAGTGCGAGAAGTGGCATCTCTTCAGGGTTTTGATTTGCATGTCCCTAATGATTAATGATGCTGACCATTTCCCCCTATGCTAATTGACCATCACTAGCAGATTTCTCGAGGAATTCCAGCAGTTTTTCTAATCCTAGTCTTTCCAAGTTCAGTACATTCAACTTGTGCTTGCATTTCCAAAAAATCTCCAGTATCTTCCCACTTCCCTTTCTGCTTAAATGTGACTTGTACTTAAAACCAACTGTTCTGATGTAATTTTCATAGGGAATCCTAGATTTCGCCTGTCCCACTCTGATTTTGCAATTAACTGCAACATTTGGTTCACCTTGCTATGTTTGTAAAACACCTCTGCTATGTTCCGACCATTTTCTGCTCATGTATGGTAGAGAAAATTATTAGCTATCGCAAAGAAAAAGTCTGAAAATGGTTTTTACTTTAATGTAATAAATAGAGGAGCTGCACATTTAGCGTGTACTTTCCTCTCTATGAAAGTCTCTGGGATACATATTTACTGTTACCACTTAAATTTGTGTGCTTTCCTATGCAAGGATGTCAGGCCAACAGTTTAAACTGTGTAGCCAGTCAAGCAAGCCTCCTACAGTGGGGGAGCAGCAAGCTGGAGAATCTTGCCTTGATAAGATGGGAGGCAGTGGCTGGGGGAGGGGGTAGATTTTGCTTGAATCTCTTCATTTTTGATATGTCAGTTCCTGGCATTCTGTTTTTGAACTCTTATGGTAAAGTGGAGAATTAAATGACATAATCCGCATATCGCACTTCACCCAGTACTTGGTATTTAATAAAGGATCAGTTAAGGATAGTGATCTTCCTCACAAAATAGTACTTTCAATACCAAAATTTTAAAAATCTCTTCATTTTAGGTGAGTTTCCCCTGGCTGGTCTTTAGGGGACATGGAATAGAGACATTTTACTTCTTTTCAAATTAATGTCTTACATTTAATGTAGCAAAGTTGGCTTTCTAATTGTACAGTAATTAAACTTAAACAAATGTCAAAATGGGAAAAGGGCATTGACCATGCCGTCATTTAAAGGGGGAACGAGGGTAAGATCAATGCCTTGATTTCATAATTATTATATGGGTCACAGAAAATGACATTTATTGTAATGGAGGCCATATCTTCATTCTATCATCAAGACTTCTAAAGTAATGAAGAGAAAAAAAATAAAGTTAGAGTGTATTTCACTGACAGCTTAGAAGATCTGAATTAATATTCCTTAAGGATCTATAGAGTTTTACCAAATAATAGTTCAGCTCAAATTAAAATGGAAATTGCAGTAATATCTTTCCTCTGAGAAAGAACTCCTTTGTCTGACCTGTCACTGTACCATCATTTATTCTTCTGTTAGTAGAATGATCATTCAATCGCATTTTCCTCTCTTTGGGTTAATTGCAAATGTAGAGACTTGACATCAACTCTTGCCTTAATGCCAGGACGATAGTCTAGAATATATCACTAGTATTCTGGAAGAATGGGATCTTGGACCAGTACTTATCTTTGCTAGTCTTTCATTGGAAGAGAAGTGAGTTAAAGTAATTATCTAATTTGTGGTAAGAAATTGCCATTCTTCAACTGCATTTTTTTTTTTTTTTTTTTTTTTTTTTTTTTTTTTTTTTTTTTTTTTTTTTTTTTTTTTTTTTTTTTTTTTTTTTTTTTTTTTTTTTTTTTTTTTTTTTTTTTTTTTTTTTTTTTGGTAAGGATTTTACATTGTGTTCTGCTAGAAGAACCAGTACAGATCTGGAAAAACTAGATTCACTCTCAGTCAGTGGAAATGACAGCACTCAATCTTAATATCAGTACTTATAAATGCTGTCAGACCTGCTTGTAGTTTCTGTTTATAGCCATTAAGTTTCTTTGGTTGTGACTACTCTCTAAAAATATTTGTGTTCTCTATCCTTTTAACTCAGAAGTCAGACTTGTACAGATTGGAGGTCATCATCCATCAACGCTTTGATGTCCTTGTTTCCCTTGTCCCCAAACAAGTCTCTGTTCATGATTGTTGTGTCACCATCCAGCACCAGGCAACTGCATCAAGATCATGATATTATACAGTTAATGCATTGAGAATTCAATGTGTGATTTCCCTCATGAGTAAGTGGCTATGCTTTTTCTAGTTTACTAGGTTTCTTTGATCATGGAAATGACATTTTTAAGTTAAAGACTTGACTTTATATAGAACACACAGCAGACTGTTTCCAGTGGAAGGGAATGACTCAAGTAACAACATTAAAATAAAAAAACTTAAATGATAGAGTGCTAAAAAGTATTAAGGCTAGTATTGTATCATACTAAAAGAAATCACAGAAAGAAAAGAAAACAGGGCCATTCTTGAAACTCAGGCAGTTTATCTGTACCATTCTGTCTCAGATTTTCTTATAAGGTGTTGGTAATTATTGCTGCTAAAGGTTTCATGAATTTGTATACCAGCTCTATCATTCCTTCAAATTTTTATCACTTTATTTTTAATTTTTATATATTTCACATCAATTTAATCTCCATTTAATCTTTAGGGGTCACCCACCACCTCCCTGACCACTCCAGCTGGTCCCCACCCTCCCCTTGTATATTTTCATTTTGTTGTCCATATATTAGTGAAACCATCTGGTTTCTGTCTTTTTCTTTCTGACTTGTTTCTTCTAGTATGATTTCTTCTAGGTACATCCAGGTTTCAATAAATTCATCAAATTTGTCATTTTTAATTGATGAGTAATACTCCATTGTGTATATATACCACATCTTCATCTGTTTTGGGACATTTGGGTTGTTTCCATGTCCTTGCAATTATAAACAGTGCTGTAATGAACATATGGGCACATGTGTCCTTTTGTACCCACATTGAGGTCTCCTTTGGGTAGATTTCCAGAAGAGCGACTGCTGGGTCAAATGGTAGTTCTATTTTCACTAGTTTGAGGGTCCTCTACACTGCTTTCCATGCCTGCAAACAACTTTTCACTATGAATGTTCACATGAAGCATCTATCTCAGGAGAGATAGATGACTCATCTGTGTTTCCCTCTCCAGCTAGCTCAATGGGTCTCACCCAGAAAGAGTGGAATGAAAGTGAAGTTTTCCCTAAATGGATGCTTTTCCATAGCTCAAATTTTCTTTGACAAACAGCAATGCTTAGTGACATCTGATAGTTTGGTGTAATACTTTTGATAGCACATGGAGTTGTGGCCTTTGTGCCTGACCTAACAGAAATAAGAGGCCTATGTCCCTTGAATTATAATTGCTATTATGGAAAATTTGTAGGATTTTTCACTCTTAATGATTTCTGACAATCTCCCAAGTTGTAGGAACAACTATTCTTACTCATTTCTGCTTATTCAGCTACTACACCTGTGCCCTGGGGGTACCTAAAACTTTTCATGTGGTAGGCTACATCCATCTTTTCCTCTTTAAACAGATTTCCTATTGTCAGTCCTGCTAATGCTATCAGTCTTATTCTAATTATTTCATCCAGTAATTTGGCAACGTACTTGATTTCTACCCTTTCCAACACACCACTTCTAACTCACAACAAACACTGCCAAATCTATCTTTGCCCAAATCATCCATCTCATTGTGCACCTAACTTCCACTTGCTCTTTTAGATCTTATATACATCTACTTTCTGCTCTAATATCTTCATTTTAAGTCAAGATTAACTGTCTTGAAGGAGATCTCTAATTTGTCACCCAGCCATTCACTCATTGCCTTAAGGTTCCCAACTTTTTACAGAAGTATGACAATTTATGTTTCAGAACAGCACTTCCCAATAGAATAAGTAATTCACAAAAGACATAATTAAAATTTTTGTGATAGCCATGTTGAAAAAGTGAACAGAAAGTAATATATTTTAATGCAATATATTAAAGTGATATCATTTCAACATATCACAAATGCATGAAGAAGCATTATTTTACTCTAAGTCTTTGAAATATGTTTTCAGCTATCTCAGGGCTAAATGCTATCCATGCCTAGTGACTCCACTATCATACTTGCGGCTCTAGAACTTCCACTGCCTTTTACAAACCTACTT